>CAXHWN010002609.1:0-82087 GCA_964020975.1 Hermodice carunculata
CATACACTGAAACCTCTCTACAGTGGGCACCCTTGGGACCAGACAAAAGGGCCCAGTGCTCAGAGGTTCAGCCCTTCTGGGCAGTATGGATGAGAACACTGTGAATTCATTTAATTTTGCGGTGTTCTTCACTTACTTCACTGATGCTTCAAAACCGTTTAAAATTAGAACCAGTGAAATATATTTTTAAGATGGCATTGACAGGAATTATAACAAAAATATTGAATTTAAAGTTTCAGTGAAAGGTCCAAAGTTCAAAAACCGTGAAAATTAATGCTCATGAAAATAAATGTATTCATGTACATATACATATACATATACATTATTCATACATGCACATATACATGTTCAGTGTATACATATTGTAATTCAAGGGGATGTGAATACATGCAATACAAAACTGTCTTTGTTCCTTTATTAACTAAACAAATTTTTAACAGATGCTGTCATGAAACTACATGTACAGGTACCTGTGAACTGACACAAGCACTATTCTTTCTCAGTACTGGCTACGAAGAACAGGCTTCATCTCACTGGTTACAAGAAAATGAATGAAAGTGTCCACACTGTGAGATGACACAAATCCACACAGTTTCAAAATTCACAAAGCTGTGTGAACAGTGGCTGAGGACTGGAAGACCATACTTTGATGGGTCTAGCCAACTCAGCAGGTAGTCTATTTTCAACTGTGGGGTACACTCAGGCTTGTGCTGTCCAATGCCTGTGTTCCCTTGGGACTGATAAAGCCAGCAGACTCATAGCCTCAGGCAAAAAAAGGGGACCAGCTAACACACCAGTCCCAAGAATGGTGCACTAAAAGCTCTGTCTACCACTAGTGGGAACTATAGCCTGCCTAGTACATATTGCAGCATGGAGCAGGTCTGTTCTTGCATGAACAGAAAGAGATTCCCTGTATTTTATTGACAACCTCGTTACACAGTTGTTGGGAGTGGTCGCCCCCCCCCCCCCCCATCCCATTTGCTACAAATCCCAAACCTTCCAAACCATCCCCCCTAGCATGCATAGATAGAAGGCTGCCTGTGAGACTCTGTGTCTCCATGACAACACAGGACAGTGTGGTAGATATTAAAGCAGATAGCCACAGAAATGTTACCACATGTACCCACAAATGCACAAAACCATTCTTAAAACATCCTCAAACCACTGAAGCATTACCATTTGAACAAACGTGATTGACACCCACTCATAGCACATGACAACCAGTTTAAAGTGTCAGATTCTGCCCAGCGGATTTCAGAAAAGTTGCAAAATGTGAATTGTTGATACCATGGAACGCAGACTCCAACAGAACCTCATACTTTAAGCTTATCTGACTGACAAGTCAGCTAAGCTAAAAACTTAGATACATGTATCTCGGGTACAGGCCTGCCCATTAGTGTACAATGTAACTGTTAGACTGTAATAGATAACTGCATATATACATGTGTTGTCATAGTTCTGGACCACAAGTATTTTTTGTTTTTACTTTCAACACATTACCATGATTACCATCCATCAGTGACGGCCATGTGAATACACTGTCCACTATAGTGGCCGATGAGGTAAAGTTTGTGGGTACAACATACATGAGTGGGAGTATATACTGTACATGTGTATCTCTAGCTAGGTAGATATATCATCAGTGATAAGCTTGTCAATGTGCTATCCAATATAGTGGCCAAATGAAGTTATTATATAAAGTTTGTGGGTACAACATACATGAGTGGGAGTATGTACTGTACATGTGTATCTCTAGCTAGGTAGATATATCATGGTCTGGATTCTGAGTTGATTTTGAAAAGGAGGACAGAAGATGGAAAATCAGTGGACATGCTGCTCAGTAAGATAGTGCATACATAGAGTATACTGTTTTGTGACACTTTGTGGATATCCTAGTGCCCACATATTATAAGGTCTTGTTATATCTGATCATATTACTTGTGTTAATTACCCTAACCCCAAAACATCTTACCAGATCTTATAATAGTTTTGTTACCCCCCCAGGCCTTTCTCTTATGCTAATGAGCCAGGTACCAAATGTCTTTCCAAGTCTGAATATACTCTTATCATCTCCTCATGCTAATGAGGCAGCCACTGAAGGTCTTACCTGGTCTGAAAATTGACGGACTGCCTCTGCTCCTTTCCCACATGGTCATAGCATGACTTGATTTCCTCTTACTGGGTCTTACTCACTTTCTCTTTTTCTGACTGGGCAGGAAAAAGATCTTAGACCATCTTAAGAGTCTTAAATAAGATACCATAAGACTAAATTAAAGAAGAAAGTTTGCTTTAAGATGTTTTCTGGGCTTTTAGTGTATGTATTCTTTGTGTACTCAGCAAGACATGATTAAAGTTATATGAATCTTGCCTCAGGGTTTTTTGTAAATAAGGAAAAATTCGTTATTTATCTGTTAGAAATGAACTTCAGTACTATGATGTTTCTTGATGTCCCTCAAGTGTGACAATCTTCTCATTACAATGCATGGCCACATACAACAGGTGCTACTGTATTTTTTTCTTCTTTTTTTAATTTATTTTATTATTATTATTTCGCGGGGGGAATCAAATATTGTCACTTAAAATTCACATGGAAAAAGGTAATAATACTTGATGTAGCAATTACAATGAGTCGGTGTTTTGATCCTCTGCAAACAAATCTCACCTGCTTTATCTGGGTACAGCCTAACACAAATCTGTCTTAAGCCTAATGCTAATCCTGTGATCTCTGATAGCACATGCACTCTCAATCAAAACAAAAAACATCCCATGTTTAATCAATCAGTTATAAATAAATTTATGACCCTCAATATTAATATTTCAAGTTTTTACACAACTTTTCAATCAATGGTAACCCTGAGACATCAAATCCTTGTATTCCCAAACAGGATGTGTGCTCTTTGGATGGGGGTTCTACACCCAAATGCTAGGTCAAAGTTCACAGTGACATATTATTATGCCCCTGACCTGCCACCTGCTTTGACAGGTGACAGGGTGCCAGACACACAAGACAATGCAAGGGATGGAAGTACTTGTGAGTTAACACAATGTAAGATCAATGAAAGACTGTTGATACATGTCAAATGTCTCCTCTGTTTACAGCCTGTTATGCCACCTTCAATGAGAACATGATTAATTACTATGTACTCTACCTATACAGGTGTGCTGCCTGCTGGTTTGTCACACCAAGTCTCTAAGTGCAAGTGTTAATCTTTCCTCTGGCTATACTAATGTACAGGGGTGTATATGTATATACCTCTGATACAATGTCAATCATTTCACACTCAGATTTTTATGAGTATGATGGCATCTACAGATATATGTCCCATAGGAGCAAATGGATCAATATGATGCAGAGTCTTGGATCAAAAGTTAATCAACTTCCACCTGTCACCAATGGCCCTGTAGTAGACAGAAATGACATTGCAATTTGCTCTCAAGCTTTGAAAATATAGTGTTTTTGTTTTTCTTCTTCTTTCTTTCTTTTTTTGGGGGGGGGGTTTGTTTTTGTTTTTGTTTTTGTTTTTTTTGTTTTGTTTTTTACTTTGTTGTTGTTGTTTGACCATATTTTTATTACAACTTGTCTATTTGTGCACAGTATTATAATTGTTGTTATTATTGTTAATTATAAGTGATGGTGATGTTAGTAGTAGTAGTAGTTGTGGTAGAACTAGTAGTAGTAATAGTATTGTATGGTATTAGTAATGTAGTGGCTGTGGTAGTAGCTGTATTATAGTCTTATTGTCCATTATTTTGGCTGATGCAGGGTGACTAAGTCATATTGATGTGTCTGTAGATTTCTATGCAAGGCAGATATACATATGACAAATAGCCCCACCCCTTTCCTTTTCACTTTAACTTGTAGCATTAGGGCCAACTTACATAAAGAAAGTGCCTTTAAAAATATTAATCTCTTTTTATGGCAGGTGGCCACTTTAACTTCTGGGCTTATAAAAGAAGTTCATAATATTCTCCATCCTGATTTCGAGTATATATCAACAGCTCCTCAGGACTTGACTTTTAAATGATCATTCACTTCATGAATTTGGGCTTTCCAATTTTTTTGAAAGGACAGGTAGTGATGAATTAATAGATGCATAATATATGATTCAATAAAATATAGCAAAGCTTCACTTGCATTGATGTCATCGATTGTCAAATCAAACAATGTCTGGCATCAGCTTATGTAGCTCTGGGATTCTGCTACCTACTGTTTGTACATGTGGAGAAATAAAACAAATGCAAAGTTAATGGAAATTACAGCGAAACTGTTCACAAATTTACACCAGGCAGACAATTTAAAGTCAACTCATGGCTGCAAAATATTGAAATTATGTAGTGGGGACATAAAAGCTTAAAAGTTGCTTTGAAATCAGTAAACTTCATACCATTAGGACAATGAATGGGCAAACTTTGCCCCTTTTTTTCAAATGTAGCACACAATGCTTTTACATTAGAAAATCTTGCCGTGTTTGTAATGAACTCAATAGCACTGTGTGTTGTTTGTCACTTCAGTTGGCCAGCATTAGTTACAATGGATATAAATGATCAGATTTGTCATAGTTCACATCACTTATGTGTGTCAAGTTCTACTTGCATTGTTTGTATTTTACATGTATGTACATGTCTGCATAATGTTGCTTTTTCTTGCCTAACCACATATATGATACACGTTGTTTATTATCTCAGTTCTTTATGGGCATGATTTGCCACACATACATCAGCCTGCTTTTCATTGGAAACAGAATGTTGAAACCAAGGCTACGATGACCCAGTCTGTAAATTATATCCCAACACAAATGTAGGAACAAATCCATTGGTTTAATATTCAAAGCTGTTCCACGGTGCTGTTTGTTGGTCAAAATAATACAGTACTGTTTTTTTTTTAGTAAAGCAAGGCTGGATTTAGAAATGGGGTGAGGGGCTGATACCCCATCCTCAGCTGTTGCCTCAAACCCCATTCTCCTTACCCATAAAATGGACTTTTTAATTTCTGTTCTTGTATTTACCATTTTTCCACATTTATCCACAAGCTTAATTACTACGACAATTCAGTAGTATTTAATTATATATATATATATATATATATATATATATATATGGACAATCACACTTTCAATTTTCAAAACCTGTCACTTCACATTTTCTGCTTTCAGTCAGGTCCTCATGCATGGATTTGTCCCTTGTTTTAGTAGTATTTCCCCTCACGTACTGGGATTTGTTCATAGGTGTCAGCCCCCAAAGCCAGGTAAAAATGCATCAAAACTAAGAAATTTGGCAATTTTCCTTCAAAATTGCCTCATTTTTACAACTTATGGAGTCTCAAAATCAGAAGATTCCTGCCAAAATTGGGAGAGTTGACAGGTATGTATGTTCTGGTCACCCTCATTCTTTTCCTCGGCAAGCCCCACCTACAAAATCAGCATTTTGTTTCTTTTCATTTTAGACCGCATATTTGAATGCAGTAGTTAGCTCTGGAGGCTTACACAACCAACACGGGAACATCTGGCAGTCCATGCTTGCTACCTCACACACACAAAGTTAACCCCACAATTTGTATGCACGTCATCCTATTTAAAAAATGAATGGAGGTTGGGTAAGATTGATGGAGCTGTGGCAGCAGTCAGGCTGGCTCCTGCCGGTCTTATGGGATGGACCCATGCATCCAGCTAGTTCTTCAGGTTTGTCTCAGCAACCTGGCATCTGCTGGTTGTCACCTGCAATGAAATACTGCCATCTGAGTCCGGAGAGGTAGGTACAGTGATGGATAGAGTGCTGGCCACTCGCAGCGAAATTTGCATGAACCTGGGCAGTTTTATTTGAGAATTTGATTCATAGCATTCTTCAGGATTCAGAGCTGTTCACCAGGTATCCTGGCTGTAACAGGGATTCACAATTGAATAGCCACTGGGCCCATTGGTGGAAACGGTAATGGTCTGGGGCTCTTCCACAGGCTCCGTGTCAGGTGTGTCACACACAAGCTGCCAACTTGCCATTTTACAATGCATTCTGCAGTACAGAATTTACACTTGTACTCAAAAAAGTAACTATATGGCTCTCAAAGATGACAGGAAATGTGCATACAAGCTGTGGGTTTTTTTTTTTTTTTTAAAAAGGCTTGTTTATTTGTACATATGTGTTCAACCTCTATCAAAAAGTGTTGTTTACCTTCAAACCCAGATCTATTATCTACTATATATATATATATATATATATATATATATATATATATATGGTCAGCCCCTACCTCCTGAGTAATTTCCACCTGGGAGGTAATGTTACCAAACACGTACTGGTAGTTTCACAAGTGGAATTTTGAATTTTTTCTTGTTTTGTTTTGTTCACAATGTGGCAACAAAATCTACAGAGACTAATACCACTTTAACACAGTCAGTGGCAGATCAGGTGATCCACAAGTCCCTGCTTCGCCAGGAGTTTCTACTTTGACAGTCTGACCTTACTCTGGGAGCAGGCATTGGGATTTTTCGCAGGACTGGTTATGACTATTGGAGTTTTTCACTTCAGTATAATGATCCTTAATAAAGAATACAAATGCAGTATGTTGCTGTTTCTTTATTAAACATGCATATAATTTTCCAGTTTTCATTATGCCCATGTGTTCCTTTCTGGAAAGTATGGGAGATTAAATACTTTGGGAAAATTTGCATTTATGCAGTATTTTGTTTTTCTCAGTATACAAAGTTGCCAATACCCTGTTTCAATGTACATACATAACTGTATTCATGAACTTACCAGAAACTGCTATTGTTGCATGTGACGAAAAATAAACATTAAACTAGATGATCCAAAGGAGTGATGTCCCCCACCACATCATGTTTTGTCAAGCTACAACAGTATAAAATAGACATTAGTCATGATAAGAAGCAAATGGCTATTCATATAAAAGTAGTATGGTCAAAATTGGTTAGGATCATCCTACTGCAACCAGACCATTCTGGTTAGGATTATCCTACTGCAATCAGTTATACGTGCCTTGAAAGGTGCCATGATACTAATTGCTCCAACTAAATATGTATTGGGTCACCATGACCTTGAAATTTTGTCAAGGTCATCCAAAATAAGGCATAAATAAAACCCTAATGGGACAATTCTTTGGTACAAAAATGAAAGGCCTAGCTTTGACACAACTTGAAAAAAAAAATGTGAAAAAAAAGTATGCTGGAAAATACACCTTTAGGAACCGTATGACCTTGAAAAGAGGTCATGGTTAACAGCAAGGCACAGGTCACATACAATACATCTGTGGTGTAAAGTTCATAATTCTAACTGAAACAGTTTATGGGCTACAGGCTATGAGGAACCTGACAGATAGATAGACAAGAGCGGACACAAAGGACGCAACGGATGGACAGACCACAGCCCTTATGCCTACTATTCCTATGTTCCCCTACACCTTCAGTGGCAGGGGACAAACAAATTTCAAAAATAAAAACTAAAAAACAAACAAAACAAACGTAGACACAGACAAAAAAATAAACTTAAAACTTGTATACCTCCAAAAACATAACATAGATTTTCTGCATGTGATGCATTATCCTTGAAACTTAATGGAGATACTTTCTGGTGCAGCCCTTAGTATATTTGTCTCCCTGTGTAAGAGCTGAATGTTAAATGCTGTGGAGTGTCTTCCTGTATGATGTATGTACCTGTAACATCCTCCAATCCACCTTTACTTCATCAATCTTATGCGCTGTCGTCTACTCATTAGTCGCTAACAATGCAAGCCAACCTTGCCATTGTTCTGATTATTTGGTCAACTTTTATGCCAGTATGCTACAAATTCTTTACACAGTGTGGGTGCTAAACAGGTAATTCTGTGAATGCATTGAGAAATGACAAAAAATCTGAGGCACAATCGTTCTTGACACTGCTATTATGATTCCATCAAGTTATTGTGTGGTCACCATGCATTCTCATACTGACGCCTAATTTTAACTGTTTGCATCCCAAGCCTTAGTTTGTACATCCAATTTATACAGGGAATTTATATCCTGCTTTAAATTACTTATTAATTTTGAGGATCGACTATGGTTCAATATTTGGGTTATAGCTATTAGCATAATTAATTTTGTAACAATTTAACATGTCAATCACTGGTCCTTGTAGTGAGAGATTTAAAGTATTAAAAGGAAGAGGAGATGTGAATATGAAATATAAGTTTTCCACAGTGAAAAAAAAGACATAAACTAGCAGTTACCAAAACATTTAAGCCATTTACTATGGCAAAACCCTATAAAAAGATAATACAGTGGTCCCTCCTTTGAGAGACCACCCTAATGACAGGTCAAAAAAATGGTCCCACAAATCAGGGGGTCTGTGAATGGAAGTCAAATAACATGTAAAAGACAGTGCTATGGATCCGATATAAGTGGTCTCAAAAGGCAGCTGGTCTCTCATTACAGTGGTATTTCACAGGAAAGGCCACTATATAGGCTAGTAATTATACTGTCTGATGGTACAAGTGTGTCCATTCCTTGTCACATTTATCCAACTATAAAACAACAATTTTACACTTCCGTTCATTTTCAGCACCAAGAAGGTCCTTCATCTTATCAGTTGTGCTCTGCACACACAAATAGGCATTATTAACCCTTAAAGTGCTGATTTAAGTGCTGAGTCAACAGCTTTCCTCGGGACACTTTGCACGCAATGTGTGCAAAGTGTCCCGAGGAAAGCTGTTGACTAAGACTACTTTTTGCTTCAGACAAGGCTTGCTGGTATTTGAATGAAAGGTATCTTCATGAGGAGTTTGGCTCTTTTAACCATTATATGTTAAATGGTAATGAGAAAGCAACTGTAGCAGTGATTAGCACTTTAAAGGTTAACATTTTGGTCGCTGTGGTTATCTCTCACAGTATCATCACTGTCATCTATAATTTTGCCACCAACAGAAGAAAGTCACTCTTTTTACTCATGTGATCTTGTGAATCAGTTGTCAACATTGTCAAAACTAGGATATATATCATGGTCATTATCTCCATGCTATTTGTTAAAGATTGATGTTTAAACATGCTGCTGACCTGGCTTATTTTTTCCTGGGGCTATTGTCCACCTTCTTCATCCTGATTAAACTGACCACCCATCATGTACATAATCGTAAATTAAGTTGTAAACATAAATAAATCTTGCATTTACAACATATATGTTTACCTAACCCCTGATATTGTTGACCAAGGCCTCATGTTCTCCTAAATGCTTCCAAAATTTGGAAAGACTCTAGTGGTTTATTAACAGTTGCTATGGTGAGTGGTCATGGTGAAGTTTTCCACAAGATTTCCAGGATACCTTGAGTGATGACAATTAAGACCACAGAGATATATGGTGTTAATTGTGATATAAGGGTCATCGAGGTTGCCCGTGTAGTATCTGGAAACATTACACAGTACACATGCACATCTGGTCCATTCTCACTTGTTATAATAGCCCTTGTCTGGATTAATCACAAATATTCTCATCTCAATTAAGTTATCACTCCCCCCCCCCCCCCCCCCATCCTGCTATTCTTCACATGGATGTGAATGAGCCAGGTATCTCTGTGGATTGCACATGGCCATAGTTTTATATATTGGTTGAATCTGATGCATGTCTTTTTATCAGGAATGTAAATCAACGGGTTTCCCTAATGTAAACACTCCTGTATTAGTAAGATGACAAAGTTTGAATTGAGATGATGTTAACTCTTTCAATGCCAACTGCTGATAAAGTCAAACTACTTAAGCCAAATTAACTGCTGTCAAATCATAATAAGGTCACTAGATTCATATTCCTTGTAAGAAGACCTTTCATTTCAAGTACCAGCATGCCTATGGTTTCAGATGATAAAACGGTCTGGATCAACAACTTTCCTTGTGTTTTTGGAGCAATGCTCCCAAAGCAGGCCAAGTAAAGTTGTTGACTCAGTCCAAAAGTCGGCACTGAGAGAGTTAAAAAAAAAGTATGGACCCACCTATTTTACAAGAATTTTAACTATAGGAGTAAAGTTTCAACTTACTGAATGTTCTCAATGGCACAGTCCTACCTTTGCATGTGGTGGAAGAAACAAACGGGCTATAACAAAACCACCATGCCTAGCCCCAGTGGTAGGAACTGTCCCAACTCACCTCACAGCTTGACTGGGAATCAAATTGGAGTCATAGAAGTGGGGAAAAAACCCAAGCCTATAACAACATGACATGGCCTCTCTAGTATGTAAAGTTTTACTTCATACAATGCACATTTTCAATTGGCATATGATTCCAATTAATGATTTGACCTTTAATATAATTTCTCAAACTCTGCAGCTCTAAAATGTCAGCCACATGTAACCTTCCTGTGTTCTTGACTAAATCATGTGCATACAATGGTCTGTGTGACCCCGCTAACAAAGTCACCCTGAATGCACTGGAAGTGTAACCTAAGCAGGGCTTGGTACCCTCCCTTGATGGACAAACATGTATCAAAAAAGCCATCTTGCTGCATGGAGCAGTGGCGTTTGTGGAGCGAAATCGTTGTTGTTTGAGTAGACCTTACTTACCAGGGCGGGGGGTGGGGTGGGGGGTGGGGGGTGGGGTGGGGTGTCATTATGATATTTGAACATGTTTTTGACGGATATTTCCCAGTATTATTTCAGCACTGGACCAGCATGCTGCTGTACAAATACAGCAACTTAGCTTTGTTTCTGAATACAGTTTGTTCCAGCATATTGTTTAACGTATCGATTAGTACAGGGTTCATGGTACCTGCTATGAATTGATGCTACAGTACAATGTACATGCTGGAAGAAGGTATACCTGTAGCTTTTTCTCCTCTAAGTACTGTTAAAGGGCATATATATAATGTCAGCTCACTTGTGTACAAGACACTGGTTAGCACAGTATTATTTCTTAACATTAGACATGCATGGAGGACTCAAGGCGCATGCTATATTTCAATTCATTGTCACTGAAACAGAAATCATAATTTAATATACATTAAAATTTGACCAGGAAATACAGATACTGCATGGAAATGGGGGGGGGGGGGGGGGGGGGGAGAAAACACACACACCCATGATGTACATGTATCTGTGCTGTGTGGGAGCCAGTCTATCAAACCTCAGGATTGAGCTCTGTTAATGCCACATAATATATACACACTCAAATTCCCTGGAGCAGGGATTTGAATTGCCTTACAATGATCCTTTAATGTTGTGGAGTAGCTGTCATTAATATCTCATTGAACTCACATTTTTCACACTGGCCTGGATTGAAAAGTTGTCATGCCAGCAGACAGAGCCCACTCCAAAGATCTCTCAACCCCATATACATCATACAAGTCCACAATATTTACACCAGCATGCATCTCATGATACATCTCTAGCCCTAAGACTACACAGAGCTTTTTAAACTCTCTCACTCTCTCCACTCTACTCCAAATATTTTCAGATCACAGCTACTGATTTTCCATGCGTAAATCTACTTCAAAATTTTCCTTTTGAAGACAGTCTGTGGAGAGCCACACATTCAGATCACCCACCTTTATTCTTTATGTTTTCATAAGCAGGAAAGGATAGCGGGTTTTGGATATTTTAGATGGGAAAGAGTTAAATCTGTTTGTAAACGTACATTTTTATGCCCTTTCTTTTTCTGATTCCTATAAAGAAAGAAAGAGAGAGAGAGAGAGAGAGAGAGAGAGAGAGAGAGAGAGAGAGAGAGAGAGAGAGAGAGAGAGAGAGAGAGAGAGAGAGAGAGAGAGAGAGAGAGAGAGAGAGAGAGAGAGAGAGAGAGAGAGCAGAGAGAGAGAGAGAGAGAACAACTGCTTCTGTGCTGCAATGTTCTATATGTAGAGAGCACCGAATTATGTTGGCTGGAATCTGCCAAAAAATGTGCAGAGCAGACACATATTGCAAGGAATGTACATTTAGTGAAAAGCCTGCACCTGCTGGGCTGCCAGAAAGTACTCCATTAAATCAACATGCAGGGAGCCCAGGTGTCCCTACATGGCTGTCAACAATGGACGGTCGTGATGACAGAATGCTAGTAATTGGCCAATAGGAATAATGGTATAAAGGATACATTCTCTGCTGGCAACTCTCTAACTATGTGCAGGCAATAGTTGCTAACCCTTTGACTCGGGGGTGAACATCTCATACATCTCAGTTAGTTTGTTAAAATTACCAGATGCATGTAAATGCATTACTAAGATACTAATTAGGAACCAGATTACTTATATATTACAAGATAGGCTCAAAAATCATACACAGGAAATTTTAAGCATCTTTTTTTTCTTTTTTTTGCTCAGCTGACATGTCAGTCAGCTGAGCTCATAGGATGGTCAGTCATCAGTGTGCCCATGAGTCAGTGATCGTCGTTGTCTGTTCACAT
This sequence comes from Hermodice carunculata, assembly GCA_964020975.1. Classification (NCBI taxonomy): domain Eukaryota; kingdom Metazoa; phylum Annelida; class Polychaeta; order Eunicida; family Amphinomidae; genus Hermodice; species Hermodice carunculata. The sequence goes on from CAXHWN010002609.1 coordinate 12,360, forward strand.
TTCATATTTTCCTCAACTTTTTCTTCAAAACCATTGGCCAGATCCTTTTCAAACTTGGTGGGGATCTATCTTGGGTGGGTCTCTGTATGAATTATTTGGGTTAATTTTTTTTTTTGCAAAATCTTTAAAAAAAAAAAAAAAATATCCGAAACCACTTGGCAATTGCTTCAAAATTGAAGTAGGGACACTTAATTCTTAGACCTTAATTTGTTCACCACATGGAACTCTGATTTTTTATATGTTGTCCACATTTTTTTTGTGTTTTTTATATTTTCAACTTCTCCAAAACCGTCACTCAGATTGTTCTGAAACTTAGTGGAAATATAACTTGTGTGAGGTAAACAAAGTGTCCACCAGATGGTGATACTCTGGATCCCTATTTTTCAAACAAATTTTTCAATTTGGGCAGCTGTCAGTTAATGCATGCATTCCTACTGATCAACATGAAGTCAAAATGGGGATTGCAATGGAAACTCACATTTTCAACTTCTCCAAAACTGTCAACCAGATTCACTTCAAACTTGATGGGAATGAACCTTGGGAGGGTCTAGCAAGTTTCTTTAAATGGTCATGCTCCAGGGGCTTTTGGATTTTTCATGATTTGTTTGTTCATTTTTTGGGCAAAATCTTTAAAAATCTTCTTCACAATGCTCAGCTAATTGCTTTGAAATTGCATAGAGACAGTTCTGGGAACTCTTAGACCATAATTGTTCAACAGGTGATGCCCCCATTATTTTTTGCTTTTTTAAGAATGTTTGTGTTTTTTCACTTTTCGTGACTCTTTGTCCCAAACTCTAAGTTGGATCATCTTCAAAATTAATGGGAATGTACATGGGCTTGATCTCCACCAAATTTGTTGACTGCATGGTGGCAATGTCATTTTTTTTTTTTTTTTGTATTTTTTCCAAAGTTATCAAAATTTTGAAAAATCAATAAGGGAATATGTACATATTATCAACAGTGATGATAGATGATATCATTCTAAAGTTCACAGGAACACTTCAGTCTTTGAACGTAAGGTCAGTTGAGCACAGGACTGTCACAGTCCTCCTGTTTTTTTTATTTTTTCCAAGGCCACACAAGGTGATGACATTCATCTTGATAAAGCTTGTTGACTCCTCTCAAGGAGCAGCCCATTTAATTTGGCATGAAATACCCCACACTTATAGTAGGTGAGAGTACCAATTATTATGAACTGCCACAGCCAGCCCATCTGGAAAATATTGTGAAGTTGGCACTCTAACATCAAAGCAGAAAAACGTACTGAGGCAAGATAACCATTAAGTCCTTAGCAGTATGTGTCCAATTAAGACTTTTTATTTTCAGATGAGAGCATTTCTCAAGGAGACACACCACTTTTTGTACATATGTGAAGAGGAAGTGAAGAGGAAACAGCTTTTAATCTTCAATTTGCGGCTTTTAAAATCGGGGAAAAAAATGTGTAACATGCTGTATTTGAAAATCTACACCTGTTTATTTGTTTTTATTTATTTTATACTATTCAACCAAGTTTGACCCCAGTTTGCGGGAGAGGTTGGGGTATTCTAGACAGCATCAACCTGTGCCATTGAACAACCAAATGACCCAATCAGCTGGGCCCAATGTTTTTCTCTCAGCGCAGGTATACAATGCTAGTTCTGGTAACATACTGACAAAGATGGCCAACATATAGTTTGACACTGGCAATGTCCTGGCGACATATTGACACCACTGTCAGCCTACTGGCACCACTCACAACATGCTGACAGATCATGGTGAATGTTTAGCAATGTATTGGTGGTGCAATAACATTTCACCCAGCTACTATGTTGGGTACCTTTTTGACATAAATATATAGGCATATGCTAAAAAGAGTTTACCCTTTCCCCACGAGTTGAGACTGAGTCAACAGCTTTCCTTGGCAGGGGTCTGGTGCTCACCACTTAACCCATGCCAAGGCAAGTTGTTGACCTGGGTCATGATATCTTGATACTTGTCTCCTCTACAATTCTCATTCAAATTGTTTTTCATTACTGTTTTAGTTATGAAAAAACAGACGTTTGACTCCTGCCAGTTTTGGCCGCTTTAAGGGCAAAAGGGTTAAAGTAAATACAACCAAAATTCTTGATGCAAGATATTCTACTGTACAGACATGATTGAGAAACAGTGGCATATGCATCTCTCATACGTTTGGCAACCTCAGCCATTAATATACTGAAACGCGATGAATATGAGCCAATATCCCACAAAAAATTGGCAGAGAACTCTGCAATATGAGTCCATGTATAGTTTCTCAGTAGACAATGTTATCGGAGGGTTAGAAGGTCTGCTGATAGTTTGAAAATTATGCACCTGGCGGGTGACCTGGAGCATGCATGTTTGACCAACCGGCATACCTGTGTCTGGGCCATAGCCAGTATGCTTACAGTACTGGTAAATGTTTATGCACCCCCCTATCATAGGCTCATAACCCCATATCAGTCTTTTAAACACATGTGTGCACTGAATCAACTTGTTTGTTTCTCAGCCTCCCTTCTGACAGAACATTGAGGAATAATTGGATAAGGAAGTTGTTCATGGGTTCCTGCACTGGAAGGAGAGAATGACAATTTTTGACAAATAACTGCCATTATATTATCAGGATTTGACTGCAAGCCTGATCCTCACAAATAGCCGCATCAACGAATCAATAATAACAAAAAGAAAACAAATCTCTTCATGTCTGTGGGACATTGACAATTTGAGTTACAGATAATTACTTCCACTCTTTTGAACAATGTTGAGAGCACTTTCATGTCATTTTTTTCCTACTTGTAAGGCCATGGCGACTTGGGATCTGCTTCTGAAAATGTATAAATATCTTATCCTTGCTCCACCAGACATTTTAGGCTCTGCACAAAGACCTCTTGTGATGATCAATTGTACAGGAGAGGACCATTTATCTAACTTAATCATATTATTTCAACCATCATTTTAATTAAACAAAACTAATATCTGAGTAATCAATTTTTATTTAATACCACTGTTTTACTGTTTGTAATGATTAACGACTTTAGAGCAAATGTTTGGTAACAAAGTTGCTGAGCTACATGACCAAAACTACCCACAAAGTAAAGGAGATGGAGAGGTGTGAAAATGGTTAATATTCCATGAAGCTATTTGTGCAATCATATAGGGCCCCCGAACCGAAAGACTAGATAGACAGATAGTGATATTGGTGTCAAGTTTTCACCACTGTCTCCGTATTGTACTTGTGGCCACTAAAGACAGTAAAGAGATCTCTATAATGTGCCTGCGGCTGGACAGCTCTGATGGACTGTACCAGGAGCTGCCAATCAATGGAGCCAGAAGAAAAACATTGCAGGGGAATGAAATCAGATGAAATTACTGCGCCCTTACTCTCTTATACATGTTGTGCAGGGATGTGCCTAGTCACTGTCAACCAATACAGGAGCATTCACGGGTGAGGGATAACCACAAAGCTTTCCATGCCAAGTAACTAATTGCATAATGAAGCCAGAACACGTGCCAATTGGGCGGGTGGTAGTGGAAATAGGAGACTATGATTTGTCTTCTTTATCTGGCAAAAACAATTTTTTTTTTTGGTCTGATGGGGAGGTGGGAAGGGGATATATCTTTTATCAAGGAAGCATATTTTTCAGCCAAAGTTCTTTGTTCATTAGTAATGACCTCTCAACCCCTGAAACCCCATTCCTATTTACCTCTATATTTTGAACTATCATTGAGTTGAGCATAAAAAAAATAGAGCAAGTTCAGTCTCTATAAATTTAATAGAATTAGAAGCTGTCCTCAAATTGGTAAAAAAAATATGGTAAATAAAATAAGAACCTATCTATCACCCCACCCACAGAGCACTACCCCTATCAGTCACAATGTCAAAAGGAAGACCTGGCTGTCTGTACCTGCACATGTGTACACAGGCAGGTATGCCATGTACCTGGTCTTCAGAATGACTGACAGATCCAGGCAAAAATTCCCCCCAGCTTGAAGAAAGCATGCTATTTATCTCCATCTGTCACAGGGCTCATTACCTGGCTAATTGAAAGGGTGGGTCCGCCATACTCATAATATTATAGCCTATCACCTATTAGGCTTCATTATGTGGTTCCCCAACCGTACCATTACTCATGCCTTGTGTTGCTGTCAAGAACTGCCATTACACTTAGTTTTACACAGCTAGCTCTGGGTGGCTTATCGCTTCAGTTAAGTACCTATTTTTCTTGGTCTGTCACCTTTTGGACAAATTTGCCACTCCACCAAAATAAACATGTTAGCAAAAATCAATTAATTATCCTCATAGATGTATATGTGCATTCTCTGTCCTGGGCACACATCTGGCACAATCATGGCAGTACACATTCCGTAACTGTTATCCTACAGCTTATAGACACTTAGTGCAGCAAAATGTAGTCCCTCATAAGACCCCAGATGACCCTTTTCCTCCGTTCTTAATCTTGAATCTGATGGTGGGGTCCAAATTACAAAGGCATTTTAAAATTCTTTTTGCCTTCTCACTTTACTGTTAACCAGACAGAAATGTCGAAGTGAGCATGCCAGTGTTTGTCAGTATCTGGAGTTTCCCTCATCCAAAATTACTGTAAGTGACACCAGAAACAAACAGTTTTGTTTCCCCGGGTCACCTTTCAGAGGACCTCTCTGTCCCATACATTTATTCTTGTTCACTTAGTTTCAGCTCCCACAAACCTTTGTAAATCTCCCTGTGTGGTCCATTGTCAAAAGAAACCAAATGTAATAGCATAAAATGAAAGGTTTGTGGGACCCCCCCAAAAAATGAAAAATATCAACACAATGAGGAGAAAAAAATTCATAAAATACATGAAATACAAAGGAAAGAGAAAGGCTATGAATGTCTGCATTTATTAGAACATCTACACTGCACTTGTATCCAGGTTAAATAAATATGTTTATAATGTAATATTTTCTCCATGTGCATGTGGCCACACAGAAAATGTACATCAGATCAAAAACCTAACCCTTTCACACTCAAAAATTGCCAAAAAGCACCTGGAGGCAAAAGGTTGTTTGCTTTAATGTTTTCACTGAAATCCCATGTAAACAGAAAGTATTTTTTGCTGAGAACTGTAGATAAGACCTGTTGTGATGGCATGCCCCAGGTCAATAGCTTTTCTTGGATTGGGTCTGGCACATGGTGCCCATGCTAAAGGAAGTTTTTGATTCAGTCTTATTCTGACGAGGAAAGGGTTAATTTGAATCATCTCACTTTGACTGAAAAAATTAGAGATAACCAAGTCTGTTTGAGTGATGGTTTTCCATGTTTATATACTCAAACCGTTTTAGACAATGGGCAAATCTTTTTTTTTAGTTATACTTTTTCATGTTTATATCCTCAAACCATTTTAGACAATCGGCAAATCTTTCTTTTGATTACACGTACTGTTTTGGACATTTTTCCTATTCAAACAATGTTAAATAATAGTTCGCTGCGTTTTTATTTTCACGGTCTTGTGCAAAATAAGCCAAAATAAGAGTACAGCAAAATTAAAGCAATTTACAGTATTTGTGCATCAAACATTTCCTGACAACATTTCTGGAAATGATTCTTTTGAGTACCTCTGGTTGTACAGGTCTTCCCCTCACCCACCCACCCCCAATAAAGTACACTTCATGGGACTGGCTTGGCATGGAACATACTGCAGGATGTACTTGATAACTGCTGCAATACAATCTGTCTATCAAAAACAGTGCAGTGCTCAACACACTTCCACTCAGAATGTGTCCATGATTCATTTGCCTTCTGACATGTAAGGTTGTACAAATGGCCATATAGATCACACTAGCTGGGCAAATGCTTGCTCCAATCTTGAATGCAGCATCAATTGCACACAAAACTTTCCACACCTTGTTCCCTTATCTGCTGCAGTTTCCAGGTGGCTGGCGGAGCTGGCTTCCCAAATGGAACGGTCATGTGCTCACAGAGAACTCTCACCCAAGCAGATGGGGAAAAAAAAAGCCTATTAGTAAACATTTAACCCCATGATTTCTCTGTCATTGCAGGATCAGGCCAGTACTGTACATCACTCATACCACACATTTGTCTTCATCATATTAATTTTAAAAGAATTGTTCATGTACCAAGAGAATCTGGCTTTGATATCTTTATAATGCAATTACAAAGTAACTTAGGCATTTTATGTAGTGCTAGGAGATGATAATTATATGGGCTGTGAACCACATGACACAGGAAAATTACTTGGTATGATGTAATCTTTTGTGTAAGCATTGGTCTTTCTCAGTATCAAATATGAGGTCCTTGAATTTATGATTGTATCACACACTGCACAGTCAAAACAAAAATTCCTGATTCATGTGCATCATGACAGCAAACAAAACAAGCTTCCTGGCTAGACTGATACAGTGTAATAAACATTTGCTAAACAGATGAGCATAGTTACCTAACACAGTGACAAAAAGTGTTAAAAATTGGCCAAAAACATGTACATGTACAGCAGTCATATGATATACTGCTCCATTACACATCACCTGAATGGTCATCTTGAGTAGTAATAATATGTAGAACTTTGTCATACAGTAGTGCCCCCTGGTGATAGAATCATGTTCAAAGCTTCATTGATCAGCCGTACATAGACCAAAAGAAAAATAAACAGCCGATAAACCAGTATCATTCAGAGTGACTAAATTCCATTGAGGCTGTAATTATGTGACATACTAGATACAAGTTACAAGATACAAATCTTTATTTCAAGTGGGTACATTGACAATTACAGAATATTAGCCAGAGGCTATTACAACCAACCATAAAAAAATAGCTCAGGCTAAAATTAATGTTCACATGAAATAAAACAGATTGTATATTAAATATATTATCACAGAAGAAGCACTGAAAATTATTCAGAGTAAGTAGTTTCCAGCCATCCAGATATTTAGATCGCAGTGAAAACAGACTGTAAAAAATATATTATCAGAGAATGTACAGTGTAACTTCATTATAATGACATTCAAATATCTGACATACTCAGGTATCTGCCACACTTTGCAGGAAGCACATGGTGTCATTATAAAGGGGTGTCACTGTGTACAGATAAGCAAATTTTTTGGTCTTTTTTTTTTTTTTTTTGTATTGTTTGTTTTAATTATACTTAGTTATACGCGCCAGTGTGCGTGAAAAAAACTTTGAACATGATCAGCATATAATTTCTAACCAAAAAATCCCTGATCCTGTTGCTAGGCAATGATGACAATCATCTATCTTGATATGAGTGTCTTAATGGATACAGCAAGGGTGTTACAAACATTTGTAATAAAGATATACAGGGCACTTATCCTAAATAGCTGATAATTCCTTCTTATATCAAGCTCAATGTGTCTCGCTCTGCCTTTTTATACAGTTAATTATTTCAAAGTCACAAGAGCAACACATTTTGTCTTGATGGATCAAGGAATCTGCCAGTGCATACAGGCACTTTCTTGTTGGGCAATAGGGGCCAAAGCAGCATGACATCACAGCAGCACCACAGTTAATATGAATGTCCCATATTGAATATTGAGTTGAGCTGAATTGCTATTTCTAGCCAGTAAACACACAACAAACAGCTGCTGTCACCTTAACATATCATCTACCAGCAATTGCACTGATCCTTGCTCAAGTGCTAAACTTGTAATCAGGAGCTTCTGGAGGTAAGGGGTCAGGGAAGCCTCACAATGAGCTGATAGTTGTTGCCACCAAGTGACCTCATGGGTACACTGGGTATATATTGGGGGCTGCAGTAAGCCAGCATTTATCTGTCTCTCTGCTGGGTCCTACTGGAACTGCTGCCAAAGAAGTAGGTAATATAGCACCCTTTCCAAGACCCTGATCATTAATTAAGTATAATTAAGTTGCCCAAGTAAACAAGATTCAGCTGGGAGAGACTGCAGGAACTTTATACAGTAATAGTGGTGCATGCCTCTATTCCTGGCATTAACCCTTTCATCCCAAGGGGCAACTTCATGTTCAAGATAATGTTGCCATCTGTTAGCAATTTTCTGGATGGAATATTATCATGTGTAAACTTCTGGCTTAATATATTTGGACAACATTTGTAAACAAGACCATAAACAAGGCCATAAAGAACCAAAGAACTGGACTAAAAACTTTGCAGACAAAAACAAAAAACAAAAAAAAAAAACCCCAAAACAGAAGTAGAAATGCTGCCTCTGACATCTTTGAGCATGCTGACAATGTATCTGGCTATTTGCCACATTTACAAGTGCGTATGTACTATGTACTGTATGTCACATGTGCTGGAGTCAGGAAAGTAGTGTTTCTACCAATACTCAGCTACTGGTATGTCTGGGTAATTTGTCTTTAAATGTGATTCAATGCAAACTGAAGGAGCAGCGTAAGTATAGGTTTTGGGTCTGAGACTAACAGGCAGGACACCACCACAGATTCCTGTCAAGCAGTCAAATGTACATCATCAATATCCAAAATTGCACTGTTTTAATCACCACTGCCAATATTTCCCCAAAGCTTTAACATAGGATGTACGGAATAAAAACTTGCTTTTTCTGATCCATCCTTTTAAATCATCATTACATATAAAGTACCTTGATTGAGAATCTCAGGCATAGGCATGTCATCTTTGGTCATAAATTCAATGAATGTTTGACCAACCTGACAATGTAGTTCTTTCTCTACTCAAAGGAGCTTGATATGTTCTCTGAAGCAGGTCTCACTAACAGGTACTACCTGGAAATGCTATCCTAACTGTTATTGCTGAAGACACGTAATACTTATAGCGTATAATTTCTCTGCTTATCATAATTTCAGATGCTGCAGCCTTTGCAATGTTTTTCATAATGCATTTAAAATAGGCTACTTATAACATCAGCATGTAAACTTGCAGAAGATAAAATGGCATGCTATAGTTTTGAAAATAATTATTGCATTCAGAAGTTGAAATGGTCATTTATTAAACATGGCACTAAATACACATACAGTGGTCTCCCCCCCCCCCCAATAAGGCTACCCCAAATGCAACCAAGTGGCCACATTAGAGGGGTGGCCTCTCTTGGGAGGGACAATACAATGGAAATACTATTTTATGGCATGGAGAGGTGGCCATTATGGAGAGGGTGGGGCTTATTAGAGGGGGACCACTGTACTGCAATTTTTTGCATTGTATTATCAGGCCATACAGCCATCACAGGCATATTCATATTTATGAACCCATACACTCCCTTCTCATTCATGTGCAAATATTGAACATGTAACTTGACATTTGGTGTCTTTGATAGTGTTAAAAAAGCTTGAGATATTCAAAATTTGATTAATTTCCATTTTTGGGGGGAAAAAAAGCGAAAAAAGAAAAAGAAAAAAGGAACACCTAATTTATCCTAAAACAGGTACGTAAAATAACTCCTTGACATGGTTGTACTGAATTTCAAGTTTGAAGCTTGTGAGATTACCAAGAACAACTCAGAGCAAAGTCGCTGTGCAAATATCAATGTACAAAATCTCAGGAAAAACATGTTGAGCCAGTGCAAAATATAACAATGTTTTGAACGCAATCTAATTGCAAGGAGCACTGCCTATATGAAGTTGCCATAAAAAAAGCACACAATTAAGGATGAGCTGGCAGATCAAAGGCTACAATCAAGAGGTTTATCAGATCCTAGCCAAGAGGCATGATTAAATCCAACAGACACAAAAGCAGCCAAGCATAGGGGTGTGTCACATAGGCGAGAATCACAAAATGTGAGACTTAAGGATCCAGACAGCCCATATGGCTATCACTTTTGACAAAAACCTTATCAGATGGGATTTTGCTATTGACTACAAATGCTGCACACCAAATGCAACATTCATGTACAACTACTTTTCTATGAAAGCCATTTATGAGACAAATTAACCAACAAAAAAAAACAGGGAAAAAAAAGACTCCACGTGTTAAGGTGTTATGAGGACAACATCCTTCATCTCTCTGGGTTATGTGTTGACTGTGCAGACATACTGCATTTTAACTTCAATATTTGCTTTCTCATTCCACCAAAATGGCAGCCTTAAGTCTACATTATATTTCTGGCCACCTGGCATTGCCAGCCAAAGAACATAATTGCCAACCATATAGACTTACTGTAAGTTACACATATTTTAGCCACCCTGCATTGCATTGCCATTACTCAGTCCAGTCATATTTTAGCCCCCCTCCATTGCCAGCCACAAAATTTTAAGTCTACACATTTTTATTACTACACTGCATTGTCAGTAATATAAGTCTACACACATTTTAACCACCCTGCACTGTCAGCGACATAAGTAACAAATATTTTAATCCTGCATTATTAGCCATACAAGTCTGCATATATTTTTCCACCCTGCATAGAAGTCTACACATATTGTAGCCACTGTATTGCCAGGGATTTTATTCAAGTCTCTGCATATTTTTGCTATACTACATTCTCAACCACACACACACGTCTACATGTCTTTTTCACCGACACAGGTCCACAAGCATTTTTATCTGCCATGCATTGCCAGCCACATAAGTCCACACAAATTTAAGCCCTCCTGCATAACCAGCCACAATTTGGTTTACCCAGACAAGAGGACTGTGACAGCCCTGTGCTCAACTGACCTCAAATACACAGACTGAAGTACTCCAATGTCCTCTGGAATAATATCAAGATCACCTTTTTTAAGACCATCATCACTGTTTGCTATAACCAAGTCTTCACTTACACAGGTCTGGAGTCATGTTTTTTTAAGTGAAAAGTGACAGGATCTAATATTACTAAGATATATGCCAACATGTCAGTTTGATCTTCCTAGGTCACTCAAGGACAAAATCAACAACACCAACAAGAAACCCCATAGGTGCTTTCCCATTAGTGTTTAACAGTGACCATGGGCCTAGGATCCACCATCACCACAATATACATGTTAGCCGAAATGTCAAATTTGTTGCAATCCCTATTACACCAATGCTAACATGTTCACATGCCTTTATATATAATTCTTAATTTAAAGAATTCATCAAAAGTCATAAAGAGCCAGCAGCACCATGTAGTGAACAAACTGAGTTGGAGATCAATTTTAAGTCCAGATTGCCAGTGTTACACGCACATTGGAAGGTAATTCAACAAGCAGTTTGGGAAAAAATAGTCAATTGCAAAAACACACAAAAGTCCACTGACAATTAGAAGTGAGTTTTTCATGTGAAAAACTTTATGCATCCCCCGATCAGGCACGTCTCCCCAGATGCCACCCGTATAAGAGGACCACCATTCTTCTGCAGAAAATTTGACCAGTCCCTGATTTTCCGTATATTTACCTAGATTTAAGATGACAATTGCACATTTAAATTCTTCATCAAAAGAGCTTTTGTTCAAGTACCAGCATGCTTATAGTCTTAAGTCAGGTGTTCTGGCACTGACCAAGGCCTGTGACCATAGTATGGAGTGAGTTAAGGGAAGTCTCACCTGGGTACATAATGACCAAGTTTGATGGACTTTAATCATACCCATTTGAAGATGTGGCAGGAACACCATTTTATTTTGCAAGGCATCGTGACCTTGGCCTTTGACCCATAGGTCATCCACAAACATATGAAAAAATTCTTAAAATCTATGGAGTATCTGTACCAAAAGTTTCAAGTGAATCTGGCTTATGGTTTTGAAGAAGTAAAAATGTGAACTACCATTACAGACCCCATGTTGACTTACATGGTGATCAATGGGAATGCAATAATTAATCAAAAAACACCATTAAAATCTCAAACCACTGGAGCATGACTATTTGAACTCAGTGGATAGATACCAATTAACCCAATGTACATCCCACCAAGTTTGAAGTGACTCTGGCCAATTGTTTTGGAGAAGTTGAAAATGTGAATTAGCATTGCAATCTCCATTGACTTACATAGTAATCACTGAAGCAACATCCCCAACAACTTTGAAGTGCACCTGGCTTATGGTTTGGGAGGAGAAGTCTAAAACGTACATTATTATTGCTATCCCCAATGATTTGCATTGTTACACAGCACCTGAATTGAAAAAATTGTTGAAAATCAGGGATCCACAACATCACCACCTTGTAAGAAAAAAATTCAGAACCTTTCACCAGGTACATTTAATTTCCAAGCAATTTGAGTTTAATCTGAATGATGTCCTTTCTTGGACAGCAGGGTGAAAATAACAAAAACACACAAAAATGTCATTCAAATAAAAATAAAATTGAATTGCAGCACCCCCTGTTGGAAAAAATTAAGGTCTCAGGGTACCATACCCAGCGGCATATCCCTGTGCAATTTCAAAGCAACTGACCAATCATTTAAAAAAAATATATTACGTTTTTTCCCAAAAAGTGGATAAAATCATAAAAACTCAAAAAACAACCATTGGAAAAATTGGTTGAGATCCATCCAAGTTACATCCCCCGCAAAGTTTGAAGTGGATCTGGCTCATATGGTTTTGCAGGAGTTAAAATGTGAATTGAAGACGAATGGATGACAAGACAGATCACAGAGGACAGACCATCCACAAGCTCAACTGACTGACAAGTCAGCTGAGCTAACAAAGACAGTACAGCTGTATGTAAAAGTTCACAGATCACTGCAGGACCATCCTGCTCAGCAATTACAGAGAAATATTCAGAAATAGGACATTTCAGTCACAAAAGGACAACATTTAAATGTGCATCTCCCAGTACTGGTAACTATACACATCGTAGATGTAAATGTAGAGGGGGAAACAACACTTACAAGCACTGCTGTGGAAAATGTGATGTGACATACATGAGACAATCATGCGGAGACTGTGACCTATGCCTGCAGTCTTCACCCTGTCCAACAAATTCCTTCTGACCAATGCACATGATAATTGAGGTAGTATTTATTCTTGGTTCTCTCAAGCAATTCATTCTTACTTTTTATGGACCACACGCAAAGTGGCTTTTAGAGTGTGTGTTGACAGCATGTTTGTAAGTTTACCAGGGAAAAGTTTTTTTTCCATCTAAAACATAAAATTTGAAAGACCATGATATTTGTAAAGTGTAATGCTCTGGGCTGCAGATAAAAATAATCTTTAAAGTGTTTCTTCTTGTCCATGTATTATTAAATCATAAACTACATAAACTTGCAACTGAAAGCAGGCAATGTTGGATCTGTTTCCTGTTTATTATACAAAACCTAATCTGTACCATCCGGATAATCACTGTTTGTTTTCTGGCCAGTCAAATACCTTGAGACCTGGGGCTGCATGAGAGGCATACTGTTTGGTCTCCAGGGACTCAAGTTGTTGATATAGTTCTTCTAAATACAGATCTAACACAAACTTGATATGCAGATGATCCATCATTGATATCCTTGAGATTCCCACTGCCCTTTCACCAGAGCTGTTAAAACTATATTCTTAAGAACCTCTGGCACTCATCAAGTGTCTAAATGCATTAAGAAATTACACCAGTTTTGATACCAGACAGAACTTTTCCATTTTCTCCCTCCAGCAATACACTGATCCATTGCATAGGATGTGTCATAACTATGTAAGTGGCCGGTTACACCTGAACTTTGAAGTCTGAAACTTTATCCATAACTTGCATGCTGTATAAAGTGATACACATTTATCCAATTTCACCAAGACAGAAACACTTTTGATGGTGGGATTGCAGTCCAAAGTCATTCATTGTTGGCGTTCTACTATACAAAGGCTAGGTCTAAAACTTTATTCTTTTTCTCAGTGATTTTTCTAATGCAATTTCCTTTTTTGTTTGCAATTAAAGACATTCATGAATATCTGGCAAATTGTATACGGAACACTGCTTTACTCTCTGTACTGTTGTCTATCCCCACACAACAACACAGCATTCTACTGTATTTATTTGTGCATGAAAAATGCTAGTCATTTGTGCACACACTTATTTCAGTCCAGAAGGGCCTGTCAAGAGCCTGTATACTTATGCACACCCCTTATTTACCACTGTGAGAGATGCCAATAGGCCGTGGAAGGTAAATATTTGTCTTGCAATTTGCTCTTCAAAAATGGATTTCAAAAAGTCCCAAAGGCTCATTATTGCACTTGGTACCAAGCTGCACAAAAACCAACCCTGCATGAGCAGAAAGCACTAAATCTAAATATCATTACAATCTGTAATATCGCACCACTTAAGAAGTTAGAACCAGAGCCCAACAATGAGCAACATCCAAGGAACCAGCTGCTTTATCAGCATCACAGATCTGTGGCAATCCCCACTGGTAAATTTCTGCTTTATGGAGTTTGGACAAGAACTGCCAAAGTTTGTCGGGCTCCAGGGATGACCTCAACAATTTCATGGCAGAGTGGCCAAAAAGGCCGGTCCTACTAAGCCTTCAATGTAATTGGCTCAGATTGCAGCAAATAGGCAAAACTGTCTGTTCTCACTTTCAGCTTGGCTAGGTAGTCTTTCTTCCTTATGTTTACATTCTTTTGCTTCCTTTCGTCTCTTTTCTTCTTCTTGGACCCAAGGTGTTTCTTTACTGCGCGGGAGAACCATTAGTGCTCTATAGAGCTGTAAATTGGAGTCTAAGCCACAAGACAAATCTCAGTAATAGTTCTGGTGTTAGCCCATCAGAGGTATTTGGACCCTAGAATATGTTGTTAAACTTAAATGAAAATATAAAATCATGACTGAGGTAAGTTGTCTTTGTTAACATCTAAACAGCTTTTCCCATGATTAATCCTATGTTATACAAGGTTATCACATTCCTTCCACACTTTGTAGAGGGGAGCTAGGCCTTTTTCATGAAACATGATTGGGGCTTTTTAATTTTTCATAAAAGTAAATCAAGAACTGTGAGTTAACATTTTGCTAAATTATGAACTGTGAAATCACGATTTTGTCCTGTGAATTATGAAGATCTGTGAAATATACATTTTCACCTTGAACGATAAAGGAACATTTTTTTGCTCTGTGGTTTTTGAATGAGAGCCCAAACTCCCTTGCATATCTCTTTCAACTCTACATGTATGTGCCAGTCCCTCATTTTCTCAGAATTCATGCATTACCAAGAAAATGAAGATTGCATATTCAAATGCTTCATCAAAGGGTCTTTTTCTTTGAGTTCCCATATGCCTTGAGTTTACGATTTTGCATTGTCTAACAAGTCATGTTGTAGTTAACATTATAGCAGCTGCACCATGACTTACCAAGCAATGCAAAAAAAAAAAAAAAAAACACTTGTGGCAATTAATTGCAGCATGATTAGCCAAGTGATGCAACATTCACTAACCAAGGCCTTCAGATAAACAGTTTGTAATGAGTTAAACAGTGGTTCCACTTGGGCTGTTCTGCCAATAAACTGTAAGAACCTACAAAAATGGGAGCACTGTTTTTCCACGTAAGTTCCCTTCGCAAGACAGATCTTATGTCAAGGTGGCTGGCACATCAACTAATTGCGTCATTTGTTGACTGATACTGCATAAGTCTTTGCAATTGGACCATTGTGTAATTTGGTGAAATGGCTAAACCTGCTTTTGTCAATTATCCCCATCAAGGGAAGGACACTCCCCTCTCTAGATGTCCACAAGGCTGTTTATTACACAGACTGAGATTTAAATTAAGATTGATTACAAGGGGAGACATGGATGGCTTGAGCATCAAGAAGCTCTGTAAATGTGTACATATAGTCTGTGTTGTGTTGCATATTGAGTACATATATCTGTTTTGTTCCTTCCACTTCCACGACCATCACTTTGTAATTAATAGCTCACATATACTGACAGTATTCATATGCATGTATAAATTGTCTGTAGCAGGTCTGTTAAACTGGTCTGGTTTCATAGTATATACTACACCTCTACTTTCAACAATCTACCATGCAGTCAGTCATTTATTTACCCACTACCTCTAATGAAAAATGTATAACTTATGTAATGCGTCTTAGCCTGACCTGTAAGAGTGTGATTGAGATTGTTCCTGGCAAGTGGAACTTTTTTTTCCCTGAGCTTGCACTTCCTTTGCAGTAACTTGTCACGATCACATTGCCAATCGTGCAAGGAAATCCAGAAGGATATATGCATTCTGGATTGCTGTTAAACCACACATACATCACAGAATCATGATGGTTATACCCCAGAAGAAGAATTCTCATGTGCATGTACCTTAAACTATATGGACAAACTAGGGCCCCCAAATTACTGAGCAGTTGGTCATAAAATGAAGAGCTGAACTGAGTACTCAAAAGCCACACACTGGCGAAAATGCTAAAAAGTATATTTTGCCACTTGAGCCATAATTCTGTTGCATGCAGAACATTGTATACTAGACAATGCTCACTTATGATGACAAGCATTATTCAAAATTTTGAAATTACAGTGGTTCCCCTCTTCTGAAGCCACCCTAAGTATACCAGAAATGTGGCCTTATACTGGGAGAAGTGGCCTTTCTTGAGGGGAAAAATAAAATGCAAATACAGTACTTGATGCATGGAGAGGTGGCCTCTGTAGGGGGGGGGGGGGGGGGAGGATATGCTTCAGAGGTCTCCTCACTGAGAAATGACACCAGCAGTCTGGTTTCTATCTAAGCTAGCTGCCATGATTCAGCCAAGAAAAAAAGTGGCCTTTCAGAACAAGTAAATTTACAACAACAACAAAATGGACTGGACCCTGCAAGGATGGTCACAAAAGGCAGGTGGTCCCTGTTGTACGTCCCATACAGAAGCCATGCACCAATAGAGTTTACCAGTTGCCTTCAGTTTAGACAACTGGAAGCAATAGATTGAATTCATGTCCACGTAATTGCAGCTTTGCACCTTAAATGAGCCCCAGCAGTTGCCCACTCATTCCAACTTTCTGCCTTCCTCATCAAACACTTCACTCCTCAGCACAAAGTCAATACAGTCTGTCTGACATCATTCCTGGTTCATCACATCCCAGTAATTAGTGGCTATATATAATCAACACAAGTGGACAGCAGAGTCAACATACAGTGCCCTCATCAAATAAATTTTGATGGGGTGTTTTTACATTTCAGCCCGGCACCTTTCATGAGCACCACACAAAGAGACCTTCCAACAGGGGCTTTTAATTGAGTGTCCATGCGAGGGCATTGGGCCTCCACGCACAATGCTACCTTGCTGTATTTACATTACAGTCTTGCCTGTTATTCAATCTGAAAAATTGAGATTGGATTTCCCTGACAAAAGGTGCCATCTATATATGAGAGCGGGGTTACTGCATGCAGACATGCTGGGTGGGAAGTAGGAGCTAACAGTTCATCAGACGTACATCAAACAGTTGATCAAAATACTTCATCTATGGGGTTTTCATTCTGAATCCTATATCATCTCTTTGACATTTACCTATTTGCAAGACTACAAAGAGCCTCTCTTTGTTCTGCTGAATGAAACAGTTAACTTACCACAGGAGAAGAACAAAATTGATGTGAGAACTTGTCCTTTTGAGATGTTTGGTTCAATGCAAGTACAAAGAGGTCATCTGAATGACAGGCAAGAGGGGTATTGCCTGCTCAGCTGACCCGCTAACCAAGGATAACCACAAAAAAAAAAAAAACAAAAAAAAAAAAAAAAACAAGAGGCTGTGACAGTCCTCTGCTCAACTGACCTTACATGCAAAGAATGAAGTGGTCCTGTGAACTTCAGAATGATATCATCCATTATCGTTGTTGACAACATGTACATATCCCCTTTTCTGAATTTTCCGAATTTTGATAATTTAATAAAAAAATCAGAAAAGGACAGCACCACCATGTAGTGAACATTTTTTGTGAAGATCAAGACCATTCATATACATTCTCAATAAGTTTGCAGAGGATCCAACTCACAGTTGGGGAAAAAAATCAAGAAAAGTGAAAATGCACCAAAATTCTTCAAAAAGCGCAAAATAATTGCAGCACCATCTGTTCAACAAATTACAATGTACAGTCTACAGGGTCCCAGAAGTGTCCCTATGCAATTTTAAACAGTTGGCTGAGTGATTTTGGAGAAGGTGTTTTAAGATTTTACCAACAAGAAAAAAAAATGAATGAATAAGCAAATATGTAAAACCAGAGCCATGCCCAGGGGGCATGAATGTCTCGCCAGCATTCAGTAGCAATGTAATTGTAAGACCAAACATTATAATGGTATTTAGTAGATGTTGAATGTATCAAGTAAATCTCAATATATTTACTCAGAATATACCACTTTTTTTTTTTTTTTAAAAACAAAATGGCCAATAAAGTATATAACATCTTAATACAAATCAGAGCTTGACATGCCAGTTTCAAGCTTCGTAGTGATAGATGTCATGTAAAGCACTTAATACCCCTTGGCCAACATGACTTCATATGTTCAGTTACCTAAGTTTGACCTTCAAAGGACACTTCAAGATAAATTTAAGAACACCAAAAATAAAGCATAGGTACTTTGCTATTCATGTTAAATAGTAACTAGGGACCTACAATCAACTATACCCAAGACACACAAGGAAAATAAGATTTGTCGAGTCAAAAGTAGGTCAAAGTCATCCACTTTCAAGAGATTTCTGACGTTTTGTAAGATGCAAAGCTAGTATAAATTTGGTGAACTTGGTTTGACTCTTGGCCATGAATAGCATTGTACATTCGAGGATGCAATGCATCTGACCTCCAAAGTAGGTCAAAAATACATCAAGGCCACCCACTTTCAATAGACTTCTAAAGCTTTCCTAAGAAGCAAAGGTGGTGTAAGTTTGGTAAACTTGGCTTGAATTCGTCAAAAGTTGCAGTGGTAACGCCACGTTTTGCATTTCACCCATGAAAATACATTTAAGTCGTTGAAATCAGTTGAGGTCATCCAATTTCAACAGGCTTCTGAAGCTTCTAAGTGTGACAGTGATGACCCTCATCTCTAGGGATGATTACAATGAATCATCCACCCAAGCATGAAAGCCTTTCCTAGTCTAGTTAGTGAAATAATGCCACTCAGAAGTTTTTCTCCAATGCTCAATCAAGCATAGTGTAATCAGTGAAGTGTGACAGTGATGACCCTCATCTCTAGGGATGATTACAATAAGTCATCCACCCAAATATGAAAGGCCTATGTAGTCTAGTTAGTGAAATAATGCCACTCCAAAGTTTTTCTCCAATGCTCAATCAAGCATGAAGTAATCAATGAAGTGTGACAGTGATGACCCTCGTCTCTAGGGATGATTACAATAAATCTTCCACTCAAATATGAAAGGCCTATGTAGTGTAGTTACTGAAATAATGCCACTCCGAAGTTTTTCTCCAATGCTCAATTAAGCATGAAGTAATCAATGAAGTGTGACAGTTATGACCCTCGTCTCTGGGGATGATTACAATAAATCATCCACCCAAATATGAAAGGCCTATGTAGTCTAGTTACTGAAATAATGCCACTCCGAAGTTTTTCTCCAATGCTCAATCATGCATGAAGTAATCAATGAAGTGTGACAGTGATGACCCTCAGCTCTAGGGATGATTACATTAAATCATGTACCCAAATATGAAAGGCCTATGTAGTCTAGTTACTGAAATAATGCCACTCCGAAGTTTTTCTCCAATGCTCAATGAAGCATGAAGTAATCAATGAAGTGTAACATTGATGGCCCACATCTCTAGTGATGATTACAATCAATCATCCACCCAAGTATGATAGCCCTATCTGATCTAGTTAGTGAAATAATGCCACTCCGAAGTTTTTGGTTGACGGACGGACGGACGGACTGACGGACTGACGGACGGACGGACGTCCGGAAAGTGACAGCTTAGTCTCGCAAACAGCTAACGCTGGCGAGACAAAAAAACCCAATTAAATAATTAGCCCATGACCATTTAAACCAATTGGTAGAGACCCAACCAAGGCACAACCCCTCCATGTTTGAAGTGAATGTGGTTAATGGTTTTGGACAGGTCAAAAATATGAATTTCCATTGAAATCCCCATTGATTTGCATGGTAATCAATGGGAATGCATGCATCAACCAACAGGTATCCACCCTGAAAAAAATTGTTAAAAATCCTAGATCCAGGTTGATTATCACCATGTAGTGACTAGTTTGCTTAACCTTCCCACAAGCTACATTTCCATTGAGTTTCAGAACAATATGAGTGACGGTTCTGGAAGAAGTTGAAAATAACAAAAAACACCAAGATTCGCTAAAAAAATTGAAAAAATCAGACTGCCACCAAATAAATCTGGAACAAATTAAGGTTTGGGGGTTCCAAGAAGTGTCCCAATGCAATTTCAAAGCAATTGGTTCGGTGGTTTCATAGAAGATTTTTTTTAAAGATTTTCACATAAAATGAACAAAAAAATTCACAATCTAAAAATGATTGGAGTGTGACCGTTAAAACAATGTGGTAGAGACCCACACAGGGTACATCCCCACCAAATTTCAAGTGGATCCAGCAAATGGTTTTTGAGCAGTTGAAAATGTGAATTGTTGAGAGATGGACGACAGACAGGCAATGACGGAGAGAGGACCATAAGATAAGCTCCGGTGACTGACAAGTCACCTGAGCTAAAAATCAATATGGGATGGCATGGGATAAGCATTGTTTCAGCATGTGTTTAACTGTTTCATTATTTATTTCACAATGTTCAAAAATTCAAATGACGTTTTTAGGACAAGCTGAACCTGTGCTGCGAAGTAGCATTGTTAACTGATGCTGCATTTTAATGCAGTACCGTATTCAGAACATTCCATACTACTGCTGCTGCACTTATTTTAATCCTCATCCACACACTATTAAAAAGTGCTTATCAAGGCTATATTTATTTTATCTTTACCATTAATTATATAATGGTTAAAAGATTCAAATTCCTCATGAATATACCTTTCATTCAAATACCAGCAAACCTAGCCTCAAGCAAAAGATAGTCATTGCGCAAAAAGTGTCCCAAGGAAAGCTGTTGACTCAGTCTTAAATCAGCACTTTAAGGGTTAAAGCTTCTCTTTGTCCTTACTCAACAGAAATTAACTATATCTGAAAACAGCTTACTATGACTCAGGCTACAGTTACATCTTCATACCCACCAATTAAATGCAACACAGAAATAATTTTCTATGTGAGCTGACAAGTGGAACAACTGGTGAAAGTCAGTTATGTTCCATCACTAGTGTAGTATTACACTGCAGCAATAACAGGAGGCCACCACCAGAGCTTCAATAATGTGTTGAACTATAATGCTCAACGTTGGTGTTGTTTCCATCAGCATTTGTCCAGCAGAGCTTGTTTTATATAGCCTAGTGCTAAATGTCAATGTTTTTCCATGATTGTTTAAACATTGGCAGGGCTCACAAATTTGCATGTCCACTAGCCCCGAACAAGTCAAATTCCTATCAGTGCAAGTTAGAATGGCAAAACACTAGCCCTGGGGACAACCACAATTATTATTTTTTTTTCAAAATGATGTTTGCATGGATGGGCAAGCCTTCTCGGACAGGGGGTTAGTTAAATGCCAGGCTTACTAGCCCTGCAGGAAGACTGCTGGTGAAAAACAGAATTGCAGAGCCCTGACTGGCATACATGTGGCATATGCTAAATTAACACAGCCATGTCAGCATGATATGCTGCATTATATTGGAAACTCTCAAATGTATAATATTTTATCTTCTGTCGACAGTAAGAGCAGCATTGTGTTCTCTATGAAGAAAGATACATACACAGACATCAATGGTATGATTGAAAATACACTGCACACAAAAGTGAAGCTCTCCATGGCCACCCCCATCCCATATTACAATATAATGGAGCAGGGAGTGACTTTTTGTGAAATATACATTTGCCCTCAATTTAATTCAAATTTGTTGATTGAATTTACATAGCCCTCTAAGTTATATTGCTCATAATTTAAAACATTGTGCCAATGTGAAGACCGGTCACACAATAAGATGGTCTAAATTGGATACATCCTTCCTCACTCTGCTTAATTTGTTAAACAGTCAAAAATACAAATCTTCATGGCTTCACTGCAGAAGATAGTGAAGTTCTATGAAGCCACATACATACATGCACAAGACCAGGACATAATTTTATAGGAAACATCCATGTCACATTATATTTCACAGAAATACAATACAGTGGAACCTCATTAATACGGACATCATTAATCTGTATGTCTCATTAATCTGAACACTTCTCCTGGAACAGAATTGTTCATTTCACGAGTACTAGTGATTCAGTAATCCAGAAACTTCATTAATCTGAACAGGTCACTGGGGTCCAAAGATGTTCGGACTAACGAGGTTCCACTGTACTTATATCAGAATTGAAAGACAATCATGTCAGAAAGGATGCCTAAAGCTATGTGATTTGATCCATAAAAAAATATAGAACTAGGAACTATCTATACACACCATTGGTGTGAAGTCATTGTCAGATCAACATGTGGTTCTCTCATATGTTAATTTTAATTTAATTTTAAATAGTTTGTTCAATTTAATTATCATATTAAGGTACTTCTCCAACTGTGATTCACCAAAATGTGCAGAAATATCAGGATATGTATTTTTTCATCTGAATGTCAGCACCGTTTCTTCATCAGCCCAACAAATTGTCTGAAACATGGGAAAGAAGGGTAAACGGTAGAGTAAACTACAAGTTTGTTAATTAATCATAAATGACGACAAATGACAAGACCTGTCTCTTAGGTTAATTGATAGGTGGAGCCAAGATGAAGGAACAATCAACACAACTAATGCCAACTCATGCAAAGGTGGCCTTCCACAAACAGTGGCAGGCATCCTTCTGAAATCTTTATCCACCTCATCATAATCATTTATATTTGTTTAAATGGAAGTAATCTGTAGATCAACCTTAAATATTGAATATGAACCAGCTCAGTAAACATTCAGGGGCCCTGGGAAATAATAGGTCTGCCTGCGTACATGCTCCCCAACTTGATTCTGATCGTTTTAATCTCGACATTTAATATGTGAACACATACAGACAACATACCACGTCTCGTGCAAACTGCACCACTTAAGCCTAAGATAAACTTCCCGAAAATTCAATACTTCCGAGCCATGTTTTAAACAATTGAAAGGTCCAGACCTACCAGAAAGGTGTTCATCCAAAAAAAAAAAAAAAAAAAAAAAAGTTTTTATTTTAACATATTTGCCATCAGTGACTTTCTTTGCCAGTCATGGATTATGAGGGAAATCTGAACTCTTCATAGTACTCTACAGAAAAATAAAGCAAAAGATTTAATTGACACCAACAAATATATATACCTGATGTGATTTTTAACTGAATTTGAAAATTAACCATTTCCGCATTTGAATTAAGACTGAGCTTAAGACTGAGTCAACTGATTTCCTTTGCATAGGAATCTACACCAAAGAAAGCTGTTGACCTGGAGCATGTGAACTGACAGTTTCACTTACTATTCTTTATCAAACTGTTTTGTATTACTATCCTAATTGGTCAATAACATTGAAGCACATAGCAAGGAGAGGGTTAAGCTTTTGGTGGGCAGCAGTTATGTGAATGCACAGAAAAACTGACTGTACAAAAGATTCAGTCTTCCATACAGATCATATCACAGACTTTTAGCAAATTTAAAATGCAATCCTGATTGCACATGCATAACAATAATTGTTTTTAATGGATGATTAAAAGCCCGATAAATTGGAAGTAAAAAATGCAAGGCCCCTTAGCACAGTCAATCCTGTACTAAATATGCTTCTTTCTGCATGTACACTTTAATTAAAGCTGTCTCATGAGATCATGAAACCTTGGATTTAACATCAAAAACTTCAGAAATTTTTTGTCTCAATATGACACAAATTTGCATAATGGCCATGATGAGGTATGAGCTTAGGGACACAAAGACCACACAAAAGCCCAGGGGAGCATGTATTGTAATAGCTGTTTGCACGGGTCAGCCCTTGGGGTCGGTGGAATAAATCTCCAAAGGAAACAAGAGTGGAGATCAACAAGGCTAAGGGCCTACTGGGGCAGGGTAGAGTGGGGTCCCTGCCACCCAGACAATACCCCCACCTCTTGCCTCAGGGGGTGAAAGTTCTGCAAATTACCCTGCCAAACAGAAAGCTGCTCCAAAAACTTTAGCAAATCAATACTGAATTGAAATGCTTTGTTGAGTGTGGTGGCTTGGTATTTTGTTTATTCTCAAAATTTGGTAAGCTCTGCTGTTTGCATCCTTGGCAGTGAAACTTTGCTCAGAGTTGTAGGGGATAAGCTCAATTGTCAAAAAACCTCAAAGGTAGTTGTATTTGTACCCCCTTCATTGACCCTGTCCCTTTATATAGGGCTTATAAGAAGGGTGGTTCATGTGTCCTGTATCTATACAGTAATTAATTAGGTACACTTGGCCTGAAATACCTATGCAAAAAGAAATCCAGCAGCTGTGAAAGACATAAAGAAAACTGTTTCAATGGCCACCAAATAGAATAAAGAATGCAGGTCCCCCCTGGCCAAAGTCTGTCACCATTATACGGTTCCCTTTGCTTGAATGCAAAACTAAATGGGCCCTTTCAAAGGGCTGCAGTATATAAACACACGATAAGCCTAACAAGAATATCTCTTGATTAGGAATTTGGGTTTAATTTTTCCAAATGTTCTTTTCTTTGTTTGATCAACTGACACCAAAACTTCCAGAATTGAGATAGTCTAAGCCTGTCTCCTATTTAGCTGGAAACAGATGCTTAACTGGGAGCAAAACAGGCGGGAAATGTTTGTGCAAGATCCAATTGCAATCTAAGACTGTTAAACATTAAGCAAGTCAACATTCAGAAGCCATCCAGAAGACATACTGGCAAGAACACACGTATAATCCCAGCAAACATCGCTTTTTTTTTTTTTTTTTTTTCATTTGCATGATTCTGACTAGCATATATTTTTTTTTGACCCATAGAAAAGCAGGTGTACATGTTTTCCCTTCAGGAACTCATCTGTGTGCTTTACCTCGATCTCCAATGCTGGGATACTGTGCTGCTGGGCCCTGGAAATGAGACCATTCATAGATTTGTAGCACACAAGGGCCAACCATGGGGCAAAATTTCCACCTGATTTAACCATTGATTTTCTGGGGGTATGATTCCTGTGGGGGGGCTGGAAAACTAAACACAGCTCTTTGTCCATCACCTGTTTCCAACTTTACACCCAGACACCCGATCTCTGCTGTCCAGACTTGAAAAGCTCTTTCTCGGTATCAACTAATTATTGCTTTTGGGAGACCATTTTAACAAGTGCAGCTAGGATCATGATCACCATTTCAAATGCCGCCTCACTGGACACCAAACTGAAAAATGGTGGTGACAATGTAAAGGTCATTAACCTGAGCTGTCAATCAAACACACCTTGATCACAGAGGCTGGGTAGGCTGTGTAGGGGGCTAACTCTTTTTCCTTTTTTTTTTTTTTGTCTTGAATGCATGATTCCACAAAGACATTATTTTGAGGTTGTCTGAATATACTGCTCTATCAAGGAATGAAGTTATAGCATGGTGATGCTGAAGCATTAATATCAAATGCCCCGTGAAAAAGCCCTTCAGTGTAAGACTCTTGTAACCTTAAAAAAACTTACGGACTGAACACAGATGTTCTGGTGTGCTCAGGTGTCAATTATTCTAAAAAATTAGTGTGAACTGCACTGATCATTTCATGACTAGCTTTAAAGATTATGAAAAGAAATAACAAAAATAACTTCACTACACAAAATCTGATAAAACATCTCACTTGTGTGGCATTTTTGTTTGTTTGTTTTTTTGTTTGTTTGTTTTTTTTGTTTGTTTGTTTTTTTTTTGTTTTTGTTTTTGTCTTTTTTTGTTTTATATTATTTGATAAGGAAAATTTTCATGATGATTTACATATATTTAATGGAAATGAAATGATCAAAGAAGATTTTGAAGATTCAGTCTAATCAAAACAAAAAGTTTAAAGAGAGTTATACCAGGTGTTTTTGCATACCGGTGATTTAATATACCAAACACTTAAAGGGTAGTTTCTTTGTGTGGGCATTATTTGGTGTGTGTGTGTGTGTGTGCTTTCAGACATAGTTTTTTTTTTATATGTACACTTCTAATGCACAGCTTGGCCTGTTACAACAGTGGCACTTGTAATACAAGACAGCCAATCATGGAGGCTGTTCAATTCAAGTTGTCTCAAAAGCTGCCAGTCTACTCCCATTTTTTGTCAGTTTACTTTGGGAGCAAAATAGATATCATGTATCAGAGTACTTCCAAAACTGAAGTACATTCACTTTTGATTGAATTCTACGATGGGTGTTCCACAAAAAAGATCTGCCAGAGAAGTCATAAAAAAATGCCACGGATGTCAACAGTGTGCAGCCACAATGCTACTGGAGGCATTCTTGTAGGTATGTCACATCAGCTCAGTCCAGTGGGCCCTTCACTTAAAATGCAAATACTCTAACTGCTCTGCTTAGAAAAGCATGGCCCCTTCATAGAGATGTGTACTTTCTTTGGTATATGTACCTTCCACAGTGTACAACGTGTACCTGTATCTGGCAGGAAAATCAGCGGGACTGAAAGTTTTGTGGCTTTATACATCATATATCCTATCTCCTTGCTGATATCTGAAATGGCAAAGGGACAGGCCCTTAATGATTTTATCTCAGGTCAGCCATGATTTGCCTGCACAGACAGACCAGTTTGTGCTGCTATTAGTAGTACATGTATTGCTTTTTTATTGATGTGAATTGACCATTTGATTGGGATTAAATTTGCCTTGCCGTAGTGTCAGAAACGAAAGAAAAGCTACCGCAGTGAGAAGGGTCTGTCTTTGCAGGCAAGCCATGGCTTCTGTCTCAAAAATATATCTTGGCCACGGTAAAAATTATGACCCTGGTGACCTTGAAAACAGTTTAAGGTCTCTGAATGTCAAACTCAGCCGAGCTTCTACTGAGTTATTTCTAGAGTACAAGTTTCATGACAGTAACTCACTTTGTAACTTTCAAAAGTTAAAGTTATTGTGCCTGCAACAGTAAAAACATGATGGCTCTTGGTGACCTTTAAAATAGATCTAGGCTGATGAAAATGAAACTCAACCAAGCTTCCAGTGAGGTGCTTCCACTGTACAAGTTTCCTGATAGTAGCTCAAAATGTTCACACACGATTTCATCCACATGAGTCATGGATGGACAGATGCACAGACATGATGACAGCAATACCCCATCTGCCAACAAGCTAATGGGGTAAAAAAAAAGAAAAGCTGACAACGACAACAACAACAACAAAGAATGCACTATTCAATTGGACAAACACAATACAGAAAAACAAGTTAGCTGGAAAATATCATGCAAATAACAGTCCTCTATTTCTTTTTTCTTACTTTGTCTTCCAAAAATTAAGCCTGGAATAAAGCTAATCACATTTGCATAGCAGCCAAGCATTTTCCAAATGGTTGTGAATTTTCGACAGAAAATTAACCCTGCATGATAAAGACCTGAGGAACAGGGACACATTTAGTGATCCTGTCAATTTTAGAGATTCCCAAGTTTCATGAAAAGAATAATAAAAATTTCTATTTGAAACATCAAAGACTATTATCCACACAGCGCTCAGCAGGCCATAAAATAATGAATTCATTTTCTCTGTGTCTTGATGAATAAGGGACCCTGACTGGAAATGACACCCTTGGTGGCTACAAGCCTGACAAGTGACACATGTCCCGCGCTGCACAAGTGCTTCGTTTCCTTTATATGAATGTGGCTGAAATAATCATGATTACCCAAATTTTTTTTAATGAAATATTTTCTATTAATCCACTCAATATGATGGACTGAGAATTGTGAAGGCAAGCCTGACAATGGTTACAATAATAATCATTTTTGTTCATGGTTTCATGTCTTTTTCACTGATCAATATTAATTTGACAAAGCATTTATGGTCTAAATAACAATGGGTTAAACTAATTTACATCGCAATCCAAGTCAATCTAAATCTAAATAACAGAAATACAGCTTTCCGCAGTGTGGCCTACCCTCTGCGCCCAGCCCCCACCCAAAACCCAAAGAGCAAACACCATATGACTTCTGATAAGCGCCACAAACTGTTAAAGGCCCCCAATCTCCTTGAAATCTGACTGATAAAAATTCTTACATTTAATTATTCTTTTCTTCGCAGTATTGTTCCCATAATGTTCAAGATATGGTTATAAATTTGAAGGCTTATCACATTGTAATTTTGCAAGCACCTATGCAGGGTGCTTACAAAGAAGAATATGGTACAAATATCTACAACATTGTGCAAAAATTGTTCACAAACCGTAATTTGCGATCAAGGTTCTTCAGGAAAAAAACAGCATTATTATTTTGATCACAATCTCTTCGGCAGATCGAGGCTTGATCTTTCTAATACTAGTCCAAACATTCAATGATTCATATCTTTTCTTTCAAGCTGGCTCAGGAATTGTATATGACAGTTATATGATTTTCAAACTATATATGTGAGAATGATTGATAAGACAAAAATGCCACACATCTGTATTACATATCTGTATCAGAACTAGGGTGATATATTCGGTTTCCACTGTGTATATGCCAAGCTGGTATCACTTGAATTGTCTGAATCACCACTTGGGAAGAGCTTAGTACACATATTTGACAAGCTTGGCACTGGCAGCTCATTATATGTTCTACACAAAGGTATAAACACATGGGTGACAGATTTTGAAAGCAAAAACCTGGCCCAGCAGCCGGGGGTGGAACACAACATGTGCCGCCAAAAGAGAGATAGCATGCAAAAGAGAAGCAAATTTTCATGTGGTCCTTTTCACCTTTCTAATGCAAGCAGGTCTATAGGTATGTACTGAGATCAAACATTCAAGCTGGCCACACTAAGCCTTGATCCTGCTCTGCGGGTTCAGCCCCTTTTCAATATAATACATTCATAGTTCCCCTACCACCTGATTAGCTCTATACCCCTTTTGGTCTTTTTGCTTAGAAAAATCGGAGAATAGCACAGTTGCTCACTGAGACTATTCAAGAGGGATAACCAACAGGGAACATATTCATTTCTCTGTACTAGGACTGTAATTGCCCACTTTGCATCCACACTATACAATCACATATAGACATTCCCACCCCCACCCCCATCCTGGCGAACCCACCAATACCAGCATGCTACAAACCACAGCTTCACACACTCCAGCGGTGTCCTGTAACATTTATGTCTGTCTTATTTATTTCATCATGTCAGACTTTATATTTTGGTAAAAAAAGGTGACTGGTTATGACTACAGGGTTATGTTATGATAACAAAATGTCATCTGCGAATATTTTTTTGTACACATTAGCTCCTCACACAAAATTGCTCAGAGGACAGACAGCCAAAACAATAAACAATTGAATAGGTTGTATGTCCAAAAAGCAACGTGATACCCTGCCGTGTCCTTGCTACTTCAAACTATCTGCTTGTACACATTTGTCAACTGAATCAATTTTTTATCAATATTGCAACATCAGGGCAACAAAAGTTGATCAGCATCTTGAAAAACCCATCTTTGCAGATAGTCACAGGCAAAGAAATGTGACACACCATCTCCTCCATTGCATTGTTTAACCCTTTCCCCCTTGAATTAAGACTGAGTCAACAGCTTTCCTTGGCATGTGTTGGGCACACATTGCCCAACCCATGCCAAGAAAAGTTGTTGACCTGGGGCATGTGAGCTTGATAGGTCTCATGTACATTTCACAGTCATATTGTTTTTCATTTCTGTTGAAACTGGTTGAAAACACAGAAGCAGACGACATTTGACCAAAGGCCAGTTTTGGCCAGTTTAACGGGGAAAGGATTCAGTTGAGCATACAAATGGGAAAATTGAGTACATCTCTCATTTAAACTGTAAAA
The DNA here is from genome assembly GCA_964020975.1 of Hermodice carunculata. Lineage (NCBI taxonomy): Eukaryota > Metazoa > Annelida > Polychaeta > Eunicida > Amphinomidae > Hermodice > Hermodice carunculata. The sequence continues at coordinate 42,154 of CAXHWN010002609.1, forward strand.
TATAGAATATATATAAACTGCACCAGGCTTTCCCATGCATCTATTGCCTATCACACATATTGTACTTGTGTGGGTTTAGCAGCAGAAGTATTTTCCCACTGACAGATATATAACATGCTGGAACCTGTGTGACTGACCAATCAGCATTTTATGTAAAACTTTTTCAAACAAATGGAACTGTAAATTTTGATATCATTTACCCTTGTGGGGAAAAAACAAAACAAAGGGACCATCATTGTCTTGTGCTTTGCTGCTTAAATGAGTACATTACCCTAAATTCAGTCAGGCATGATATGCTTCAGTATACTGGGAACAATTCTTCATGGTAATGCTATTATATGTGTCTTCCTAGTGATAACACTGGTTTTACTGAACCTAACGATTGCTACAAAAAGGATTCATTTTATCCTCCCTTTCAAATGATAAAAACTTTCATAAGTCCTTGTCTTTAACTTTCAGGAAAGTATGGCAAGTTACAAAGCAGTGATTGGACAGGAACTAACACAAGCTCTTTGGTAATCCTGCACTGTAAATGTATATATATGAAGTTCTATAAATGTACAAACATCTCTGACATGGTGCAGAGATCAGATTTACTTGAGGCACTGTGGCAAAGCAATCTGAATGGATTTTCTGTTAAAATGGCAGACAATTTGTATTAGCTAAAACATGAGACTGTAACTTCCTTATGTAATATATATATATATATATATATATATATATATATATATATATATATATATATATATATATATATATATATATATATATATATATATATATATATATTATAACATTTGCCCGTATTCTGATTGATTTCCCATCCAGAGCAGCCTGCAAGATTGTGAAGAAGGTTTTCCTCTTTCTTTCTTTCTTTTTTTTTTTTATGGTTTCCTTAGGGTTCCAATGCCTACAAAATAAAACAAAAGCCCAGCAAATCAGTTGGGCGTAACAATTGACTACAAAAAGTTATGGTTGTTGTCCTGGCTGAAAAGTGGCGCAGAGGGGTAGTGGCCATTGATTAACCCTTTTCCCCTCAAACTGGCCAAAATCAGCTGGTGGTCAAATGTCGTGGACTTAAATGTTTTGATTAATTCTGACAGTAATGTAAAACAGTTTGAATGATAAATTGTAGACGACATTCATCAACATAACAAGTCACAGGTCAACTTCTCTCCTTGGCAAGGAAAGCTGTTGACCCAGGGCTTGTTGGTTTGTTCGCTAGGGTTGGGCAATACGCACCTGACACATGCCAAGGATAGCTGTTGACTCTGTCCTAATTTCAGTCTTAATACATGGGGTAAAGGGTTAACTGGGAATAATTTGGTATATGTACCACCAAAGTCAGTCAATTGTGAAGCTGTTTACAGAATCGACCAAAAAAATGTGTGCTAAACCATTATGAAAACATGGGTCCATACAGAAATGATGGAACCCTCTGGCATGTTGAACATATCTGTATGGTCATGAATAGTCCAAAATTCCTACTACCTACTTGATCCCCAGACAAACGCATATAGCCTACAGACATTACAACCACTTGAGGATCTGTATACACTATTCTTTCACATTTCTAGAATAACCAGTCAATTCCAGCTGAACCAACATGCAATTGCATTACTGGATGACAAAATGTCAATATGGGAATTTGAAGAGCATCATGTTTGTTATTTTGGGTAGGACCTGTAATGATAGACTGGGTCAGGCATGTATCAAAGCAGCATTTCTTCATACTTATAACTCTTGGGTCAACACACTTTCTATTGACCCTCAAGGCTGGGTCTAACAATACCCCCCAGATCTTATTTGATGAGTTTCCAAAACATTACAAAATAATGTATGGACTGAAACTTGAATGTACTTCATCTAGTTTCCCAAACATTACAACATGATGCATGGCTTCAGAATTGAATGTACTTTATCTATTTCATAGTTAAATACAAATTACTAGCACAGAACGTTTTAGAAGGTTACGAGTGTGTAATTACATTGTTAGATTTTATTTATATTCATACATTTATATCCAATAAACAGCTTACTTTTGAAGTTGAGGAACCATTTTTTTTTTTTTTAATTAACATTTCAATTCAGTATTGCCAACCCTCCGGAATTATCCGGGAGTATCCCGAAAATTCCAGCATGTGCTGTATACTCTCCCGACTCCCAATTTACGCCAAGAATCTCACGAAAATCACCACAAATGTCATTCTAAAAACACAACATGGTAAACTTTAACAAACATGCTTTTCACAGTGACATTTTAAAGGCAAATTTAGCTGCTGTGCATCTCGTGAAACTTGAATCCATGTACCCTCATCTTCCACAAAAATGCATATTTTGATGTCTAATTTTTTTTTATTTTTTTCCCCGGGGAGCATGCCCCTGGACCCCCCTAGGAAGGCTCCACTGCTTACCACGCTCGCCATTTCATAATCTCCCGAAAAAATACATTCACCAGGTTGGCAACACTGCAATTATACACTTATAGGTTTACCATGAAAAGTTTGATGTTTTAACACACAACAGTTTATTCACAAATTAAAATGGGAAGTGCTTGGAATAAAAATAACCTGATAAATACTGAGTATTTCCAAGTCACAGATAATGCTGACTGAAGTGACCTCTAGTGGATTGACACTTGAAAGTTCAATTCTTGCTTCTCCCAAATGTGATAAAACTTCAGATGATTGTACCAAATTTTAGATATACTAATATGTTTAGGGATGGTTCAACATTATCATCATTTTTGAATTAGTACTTAGGGTACTAAATTCCATGACCCCCCTCCCTCCCCCCAGATTAGTACTTTAAAAATGACGATTTTCCCAAAAAATCGTAGTAAAATTGCACAAAACAGGCCAAAAATTGATCATCATTTTCCATATTCTGTGAAAGTGTACAGACCCATTTAACCCCCTCCCCCCTTGCGTACTGTAAGTACTAATTCAAAAATGATGAAAATGTTGAACCATCCCTTAACAATTGTAATACTAGGCACTTTAAATTTTTTCCCTGCACTTCCTCCCCCCCCCCCCCAATGGGTTTTTCATGTACCGATATATTTATGTACAGTGGTTCCTCTTTTGAGAGACCACCTCCTTTACGTGACCACTTTAAGACTTAACCACTGGATGGTCTATCAAAGCAGGTACGACTGTTAAGCTTTTTAATTTGGTAAGCTATACATGGAGCAGTATGTAACAACTGTTTTACCATTAAAGATGCAGTCTCTTCTGAATATACCATGTAGCATGTGGCATTTTCATTCTACAAATTTCATCTTTCCATGTATATATCCTGTCACAAGCTGTATATTTCAACACTTCTCATGTATTTGCATATTGCTCACAACTTGACCAGCACACATGATACAAACAGACAATGGATGCTTACAAACTGACTATAACATGTGGAGGTTACGGACACAACATAGTCCACATGAAATGCTTGGGTTGCACAATGGGTTAAAATAAAACCTCAACTTTGAATATTATTCTTGCTCAAGATTCATAGCCATGAAAAATAAGAGAAGCCCACCAAGACAATCACTACCATAGGTGTAGTACATATCTCTATTGCTTTGTCTTATTTATGGTGTTTCTTTAATGCATTTCCCTTTGAATGACAGATGGACACGAGGAATCCTTTATACCCCCTGTGGGGCATAATTTTAAAAAATCATTGAAGCTGACAACAGTTCATCTCCTGCTATTTTTGGCAAGTTTAACTCTTTCAATGCTAACTGCAACTAAAGTTGCACCAATTAACACAAACTGCTCTAAATTATAACTAGAAGCAAGTTTTCCGAGTTTGCGAAAAACATTATGCATCCCCCGAGCAGGTGCCTCTAACCAGAGGCCACCCTCTAAGAGGGCCACCATTCTTCTGCAGAGTTTGACCTTGACCTTTGACCTCAAGGTCACCTCTGAGCAAATTTATGGGAAAAAAAATCTTTTTTTTACCTCCAAGTTCAATTGTCTACTAACACCACCTTTACATACTTATGAAACATCAGTTCCATAACCCAACAAGTCGTGAAAAATGTTTATTGAGGGTAGAGGCTGTCACATTACACCACTGCTGCAATACACTTATTAAGATGACCAGAAGTCATCTGGGTGCAATGAGTGTCACAGTTGACCTGGTCAGGCGTTAAAGGGAAGGACAACTGTCATTTTTGGCCTCAACTGCCCTCATCACATTTGCCAAATTTGAGGGAAGTCTTACCTGGGTAAATAATGACCAAATTTGATGGACTTCAATCATACTCACTTTAAGACGTGGCAGGGAAACCATTTGAGTGTGCAAGGCATTGTGACATGGACCTACAAGCTATGACCTGAAGGTCCTCCACAATCATATGAAAAAAATTCCCCAAATCTATGGAGTATCTGTACCAAAAGTTTCAAGTGAATCTGGCTTAGGTCCTCCACAATCATATGAAAAAAATTCCCCAAATCTATGGAGTATCTGTACCAAAAGTTTCAAGTGAATCTGGCTTACCGTTTTGAGGAAGTCAAAATGTGAGCTACCATTGCAGACCCCATGGACTTGCATGGTAATCAACAGGAATGCAAAAATTACCCTCCCCCTCAAAAAAAATAAATAAAATAAAAAAAATAAAATAAAGAGCCAAAATCATTGGAGCATGACCATTTGAATAGAATTGGTAGGTACCTGCCCAATGTACGTCCCCACCAAGTTTGAAGTGAATCTGGCCAATTGTTTTGGAGAAGAAGTAGAAAATGTGAATAAGCATTGCAATCCCTGTTGACTTACACAGTAATCAACAGGACTGTATGCAGTTTGACCTTTCAAGGTCACTCACATTTAAAATAAACCATAAAAATTGATAGCCCATAGGCACCTTCCTATTAACATTTAATAGTAACCTTGGGCCCACAATGCACCATTAAGAATGTATAAGCCAATACGCGAAAATTGCTGAGTCAGCAGAAAAATGCAAGGTTGATTTCACCTTGACCTTAAGGTTATATATTATTATATGGGAAAAAGTTCCCAGACATATAGATTATCTGTACCAAATTAGGAGGCAATAGGTCAAGAGGGGACAGAAATGCAAGGAAAATAAGATATGCGGCAGTGGCGATGGCAGACGACGGGACTAAACACTACGTGCATCCTGCCCTACATTAGATGCATAAATAAGGGTGCTAGATTCATGCCCCTTGTGAAAAGACCTTTCCCTCAAGTACGAGCATGCCTGAAGTTACAGAGAATATAATAGTCCAGGTCAGCAGCTTTCCTTGGCGGGCTTTGGGCACAATGCGGCAAAAGCACCCTGAGGAAAGCTGTTGACTCAGTCCAAAATGTGGCACTGAAAGAGTTAAGGGAGGGAGGGTTAATCTGCTGCTGCATGTGTGCATTATAGAGGCACAATATGCACAAAGTATGCAATGAAACCTGTCATAAAGACCACTACTCATTAAAGACCATATAATTTGTACACAACCCCCCCCCCCCCCAATTAGACACTGGACTCTTCTTTTTCCATCTCAATAGTACCAGCAGACCACCTGCAGTAAGAAACCATGTTTGGCTGCAGGAGGTGGTTTTAGATGGCATGTATTGCTGTTAGTGTAATGATAGTGAGGATTCCTTTAATTTCTCTGTCTATAAGTGTAACTGATATGTATTGGGTAAAACTGGCTTATGGTCCACATGAAAGCTCCTTCCAAGAACACTGATGGTATTGGCCCAGTAAGTAAACAACAGTGCTAGCAGTGTTGGGGAGAGCTCTGTCGGTGTGGAACTTGCCCCAGGCTGCTATAATTTCTCCTAACAGGTGATGAAAGAGTAACCCAGTCCCCTGACACAGCATATCTGACAACATTAATGCTTGCACAATCAAACAAAGTCACTTGGATATTTTCTTGATCTTTCACATCCAAAACATCAGAGGTCAAACAAATAATCCCAATGGGTCATGTTAATGTTAAAATGATTTCTTCAAGTGTCCGCCAGACAGTTCATGCCCTGCTGATGCTAGCTAAAAAAAAAGAAAGAAAAAAAAAACATAATAAAATAAAAAATAAAAATAAAACAGGGTAAAAGTTGGACAAGTTGTGGTGCCATTAAAGATGTGCTGGCAAGCCACAACTTTCACTAAAGGTGCACTATCTTTGATGTACAGTCTGCAGAATCTCTGTTGAGAAACCACCCCTAGGCCAGGTATAGAAATTGTCACATAAAGCTGATAGTTGTGCAGCAGAAGAAAAATAACATGAAAAACAGAGTCTAGTTACCTGGTGTTTGTGTTCTGAAAAAAACAGGTGGTCTTTCAATGGAGTCGTCTCTCAAAAGAGAGACTCCTGTTGTGAGGACATTTCAAATCTAATGTTACCTAGCACGTGTCTTCATGTTGACCAATATATCCTTTTCAGTCTATTCTATGAAGTATGTTACATTGGTAATATGACTGCACTATTTTCCATAATACGGGGCTTCATGTTAGTCGTACTGCCACTTTGTGCCGTATCATTCTAAAAGGAAGTATGTACCTGATGGTGGAGACCAATCCTGTACCAACCATGGTGCAATATAATGCATGTTGCTCTTGCCAAAGCAGCGACTCCGGATAAAATTTATGTTTAAACAGTCAGTTATGTTCATCAAACACACACGCTAGTCATCATATGTTCGAAATCTGTATTCTTTATTCCTGCAAATACTAGTAAGCACGCTTGGTTTGCCATCAGTACGCCCATAATCACAGCAACTGATCACCATTACTCAGTGACAGGGTCAGAGACTTTGGTACGAAATTAATGTGCACGTCCCACATTATGCACAAAATACAATTTTTTTCTATTCTCCATTTGATTCAGGTGCTTTTCATACACATGAAATACACAAGAAAACTTACTTACATTGGTTCCATCCAAGAAGATCACATTTCAGACAACAGCTACAGCTTACACTCAGAAAATTAGTTAACCCTTTCATGCTTGAATCACTGAAAAGCATGTAGATGTAAATTCTTCAAGTTGTCTCCTCTGATGTTTTTAAATTTCACATGAATATAAAGTCTACTGTGAATCATAGACAACATTTATCGTGATGTCATGGCCTAGATCAGCAGCTCCTTTGGTGTGGGTTGCACGTATTGCATCCCACCTGCACCAACGAAAGCTGTTGACTCAGTCTACTGTGACCAGGAAAGGGTTGAATTATTGCTGTTCTTCATGCTGGTATGAGACTATGACATTGTACAGTGATCTATTCCTTCATCATTGACAGATAAATCCTTTCACAGAGCTAGCTCTTCAAATTCAACCTACCAATTTTTCAAACCTGGAGCTCCAGTATATCTTTGATCAAAAAGCATTTCTCCTAAGACCAAAAAAGCTGGTTCAGACTTTTATAAATACAGTATCTACACAGCTAACTGATTGCATAATGCACTCCATTTGAACAAGAAATCAGACTTGAATTTGCACATCTTAACAGACTGCCTGCTGATCAGTCAGGTTTGCTTATTCTCCACTGTTCAAGTGGAAAGTTAAAAAGAAACACAGTGTTGGCTTGGTCTGCTCAGCAGGCAACCTAACTGACCTCGACTTCTTGGATTATTCTCTGTTAAGACAAAACACACTGCTGGCTTGATCTGCTCAGCAGGCAACCTAACAGACCTTGACTTCTTGGATTACTCTCTGTTAAAAGAAACACACAGTGCTGGCTTGGTGTTCTCAGCAGGCAACCTAACAGACCTTGACTTCTTGGACTACTGTCTGTGAGATCAAAAGTATTGTGATCACATTAGACTGACTGGAAGTGATTCAGAATCCTTTTATATTAAGCCCATATGTAGGATGATGCAATGGTCATAACCAAATCACAAATTCTCAATAAATAGTTCATGGTTTATTCACTGTCTGCAGATGTGAATAACTTATGAACAATAAGTCAGCTTGCCATGATCAATTGAGTACACCATCAATGGTACTAACCAGTTCTACCATGAACTAACCATGAATATCATTTTCTTCTGATAATATGAATGTTTTATCCCATGGAAAACTCATGTCAGTATTACATACACTGTAAGTCTCATTCCAGATGTACAGTACGTATGCTTATGATAGAAGGAAAATAAAATAACTTACGGTGGAAAAAGTTGTGGGTTGTTCAGGCATCTAAAATTGAACATTTCTCCCTGTAAAAAACAGTTACAGAACATCAAATTGGTTACTTTATGGCACATAAATGTTTTTTTGTCAAAAAAAAAAATTCAATTACATGTTCTGATTCATGCTGTGTATGTGGCTGTATCCACAGTTTTGCATGCAGGCTTTCCTTTTGCTTCAACCACAAAAATCCATGGTTTAATCTAGAATTCAAGCAGTAACATCAAAATTTTAAAAAGCCAATTAGTATGTATGTGCTCCTGGGCACATGACAATCAGAGTGACCAATGGTGTGGCACTGGTAGCCTGTGTAGTGTTGTACCTGGGCAGTTCTTACAAGGGACCTATAGCCTTTCCCACCCCAGGAGACTACGTAGATGCTAGATGTTTTATTAACTCATCAACAGCAAACAAGATGCCAAAGCCAACTGACCAGGTTCTTCATCCAGCGTTTTCTTGCAAAAGCATCCACATCATGTAGAATAGAACTTCAACAAAACTGATAAAAAAATTTAGAAAGTCTCCTCCCTACATTTGGAGCAAAATTTATTTAACGCTTTCTGTGCCAACTGTGACTAAAGTCCAACCACTTAAAATGAACTGCTATGAATTATAATAAGGATACTGGAATCACATTCCTGGTAAAAGGACCAGCATGCCTGTAGTTACAGAATATAATAGTCCAGGTCAACAGGTGTCCTCCATGTGCTTTGGACACAATGCGTGCCAAGAAATGCTGTTGACCCTGTCCAAAATGTGGCACTCAAAAAGTTAATGTATGCAATGCTGCTATTATGGAGGCAAATAGGCTAGTGTATATTACATTACTATTTTGATTGGTAATAACTTACAAATTATTTTCAAAAGTATTAATTGTGGGTTGACCAAGTTTATTTTCTTGGAAAAAAATGACTGATATTGTTTCTTTATCTCTTTTTATTTTATTTTTATTTATTCATTTCACATATTTGTGAAAGATGACTTCTTGTCCAAAGAAAAGTCATCAATATGAAATTGTGGAAGGGAATCTCAGTAGAAATAACATTTCACAAAATATTTCTTATAAGTAATTATATACAAAATGATTTGTAAAGGATCAGTGAAGAGGAATGAACATAAATATGTGCCAATGCTTTCTCTGATTTAATCAGAATAGTTGTTGTGGTATATCTGTGTCCACTCTTGAAAGATTGTTATGTGAAAAGCTCAAAATTATTCAGAATCAACTACTTCCTGACAAAAAGCAGGCAATTTGATAGCTTGGCATCAGAGTAGTCATGAATTATGAATGAGTTATGCATGATTGGTCAATTAATGAATTTCATGACACTAGGGAGCAGCTGACCGAATATTTGCTTCAAAATATTCCATTTTTACATTTAAGCACAACAGTATTCAAATTCAATGCTCTCTGTCTTGAGAGATTGCCTTGTCTAATCAACAATTCTGATATTTCTTCCCATGTTTTTTTACCTTTTACCTGTCATGAGAAATAAGGTACCTGTCATGACCACTCTCAGTGCAAATAATAGGCCAGTCTATCAACAAGGGCATGACTGTATTTTCCAGGATTTTTAGAGTTTATTTAATCTCATTCATCTATTCTCTTACAAGGCTGGTCTCCCACCAGGCCCTGAATGGTACAATAATAAAATACACAACATGGTTGAATGACAAACCCAATTAATATTTAACAACACATATGACACAATATTAAATTGAAATATACTATGTAAAATGAAAACAGTGAAAATCTAAACACAAATCAGGGTATGTGTAGACACCAAGTCAGCCACAGGTGTCCATAACCTTAGTTGACACCACTTACAGCATTCTCCCAGCACCAGGGCACTGACACAGTTCCTCTCCCATGCAGCCTCCACCTTCACAAATGGTCCCCTGGATAAGCCAGGTGTCATGTGGCCACCATCCACCCACCATTCCTCTCCCCAGACTCCCACCTCCCACACGGCAACCATTTTTCTGGAACAACAATCAGTGATAGGTCCACAATGTGGTCTGTTTGGGAGGGCCAACAAAGCAGGTGTTATCATGAAGAAAATATATACACTTCCATCGCTCATGTTATAGGTCAAAATTATGATTCACAATTAATTATTAAAAACATACAAATACAAATTATGCCACTATGTGACCCCTTCTCATGGCTCACAAGAAAAAAAAAAGCATCATGCAAATACCCCTTGGTGGCCTTCTAATAACGCCCCTTTCACCAAATGCTACCCCTCTCATAAGGCCACTATTTTCATACAAAAAGCATGAAGTATGTCATTTCCCTAATGTGGCCACTTTTTCATTGCAGTGGGGGTGGCATTATTGGAGAGGGACCACTCAAACCAGGTTTTTTGTTTTTGTTTTTGTTTTTTTTATCTTTCAAATAAATCAGAAACCCTAAGTGGTCCACAGGAGTCCATTTCAGGACAAGTTACAAATCTGTCACCCAGAATAAAGAATCAGGACTGTGGAAAACACTATTCATCCAAAATATCCTCATGTATGCATGCATATGCCATATGTACCTTAACATTAGAAGCTGGAATAGCGGGTTCCATTCACTACATATATAACTTTGGGATCAGTGACAGATAAAAACCAGTTATATACTCAGGCCCATGATAGACACTATTAACAAGCATGTTTTGTCATAATACTGTTATTACAACACAATCCTACTTTCATCATACAGTGACAGACAGCCTGCCTGTTATTAGGCTGAAAAGTCCACACTCAGTCCCACATTACTGTCTCTGAAACACACTAGATGTGTGGTAAAGCTTTGCGTTAGAGAGGACAGGGCATGCTTTATTCTTTGATCATTACAAAAAAAATCCCTGCAACCTGGGCTGGGTGACTCATTATGATCCAACAAGTGCCATAACAAAGTCCGCATCCATTGTGCTTTTAGCACAGCTTTCTATGACCACTCTGGACAATCGGACAATCGGAACCTTCAATCGCTAACATTAAAGCCCAAGCTGATCCTCAAACGACAACTGGGATGACGCTCCAGTGTGTGGAGCTCTTTTATCATATTGCAATTCCCAGCTAATGTATCAGGAGTTCTCTGGGGCATCATCACTGGCATCAAGTGTGGTACCTTATCAAAGCTGCTGATGGACCTCAATTACAATCATAATCATCCCATTAATCTCTGGACTATTGGATCTGATCAATGAATAATTGATAATGTCCTCCCAATCTGCTACGCAAAGTGCTCTTTTTGCTCCATGTATGTGGGGTTTTTTTGGAGGCTTTACAAAAATATGGACCAATATTCGCTTCTAGATTAGAAGTCAATTAAAACAGGATTCCTGTCTTTAGATACAGCTTATGCAAACACATAAAAAAAAAAAAACGAGAAAAAAAGAATAGAAAAAAATCCAAGAAGACCATGAAAGTCCTGTGTTCTGCTGACTTGGATGCACAGACTGAAGTGGTCTGTGACTTTAGGAATAATATCCGGGTCATCTTTAAGATCATCATCACTCGCTGCAATATAAGTCTTAGGTTATACCATTAGGAGTCAAACTTAATTTCTTTTTCTTTTTTCTTTCTTACATGAAAAGTGCTAGGGTCCACAATTACCAATAGACATAAATAAATATGTCAGTTTGACCTTTCAAAGTTTCTCAAGATCAAACTTAACAACACCAAAAGAAACCCCAATGGTATTTCCAACTCAGTGTTTAACAGTAATCATGACCACAGGATCCACCATTACCAAGATTAGTCAAGAAGTCAGCGAGTTAGTTTGACTTTTCATGGTCACTCAACGTTTAAATTAACAACACCTGAAGCTGCTATAATAATTTATTAAACATCAGGAAATCCCTGCAGCACTATGCAGTAAACAAATTTTGTGGAAATCAAGTATTGTTATATTCCCACCAAATTTGAATACAACATGTGGTTTTGGAGAAGTCAAAAATAGTGAAAGCATACAAAATTCTTAAAAAATAGAAAAATAAACTGCAGCACCACCTGTAGTTAACAAATTATGGTCCAGGGGCCCCTAAAAGAATTCCTTTTCAATTTCAAAGCAATTGTCCTAGTGCTTTCAGTCAATTTTTTTTAAGATCTGCCTGTTTTTTCATATCATAAATTATCAAAAAAATCAGTGGACAGTGACCATTTGTACAAATTTAGTTGACACTTATCCAGGACACATTCCCACCAAGTCTGAAGTGGATCTGACCAACAATTTTGGATTAAAACTTGAAAATTTGATTTACAATTGTAATTCCAATTGACTCTCATAATCCTCAATAGAAATGTGTTTATCAACTAACAAGTACCCATACTGAAAAAATTATTAAAAAACTGGGATAAGTAATATCATTACAGAGTGAAAGTGTTTGACTTTCCCACAAGGTACCTTTTCCCCAAATTCAATACAATCTGACTGACAGTTTTAAAGAAGTAGAAAACTGGAAAACACACAGATATTCACACAAAAAAGTATCACAACACCACCTGAGGCATCCCTATGAAGTTCCAAAGTAATTGGCTAGGTGGTTTTGAAGAAGATCTTTACAGATGTTGTTGCCAAAAAATGCATCAAAAAGTAACTTAAAAAATTCAAAAAATCACTGAAGCGTGACTATCTGAAGTTACATGCTAGAGACCCATGTCTCTACCAAGTTTAAAGTGGATCTGGTTTATGAGTTTGGAGAAAAAGTCGAAAATGTGATTTACAACTTCAATCCTGTTGACCAACACAGTAATCAACCGGAATGTATGTATTCACTGATCAGTACCCAAATTTTAAAAAAAAAAAAAAAGTTAAATATCAGATATGAGGAATATCAGCACATAGTGAACCAATTAGTTTGACTCTTCCATAAGGTTGATTTTAAACCAAGTTTCAGTACAATCTGGACAGTTTGGAGCAGAAGTAAAAAAATATCGAAAAACACACAAAAAGAGGACAATTTGTTCCCCTGCAATTTTACGCAATTGGCCAAGCAATTTCAGAGAAGACTTTTTACGATTTTGCCCCAAATGAACTGAAAATACAACATAAAATAAAAAAATTAATGGACCATGACCAATGAAGAAACTTGGTTGAGACCCACGCAAGGTACATCCCCACCAACTTCAAAATGGATATGACTCACAGTTTTGGAGAAGTAAAATATAAGAATTATGGATGGACCGCCAATGGACAGAAAGACATATGGTGACGGACAGATAACCATAAGACCAGCTCACCCAAAAAACCTATGCTGCATAATAAATGGTAAAAAATTTGAGTTAACAATGTTCATTAAGTTTCATATGTTCCAGATTAATTTCAACAAACATGTTGCCCTTCAAAGAAACCTGCTTGAACTATGGAAAGATCATTTGGTACTTTATGTGCAAAAACAACTCAGGTTTATAGTATCTTTGCTCTGATAGTGACCAAAATATGAAATAATATGACACATATAAACATGAATCCATCTGTGTATATTTACAGGTATGTCTTTGTAACTTAAGTCTGTTCCCTCATAGTCATACCCCTGAACTATTCAGCACAAACTAAAGACCAAAATTGGTGCCTGTTTTTTTTCACATTGCATAGCAAGTAATGTTATACAGCTGCATGTAACTGCATAATATCCTGTGCCTCACTTAACACTTACTTAAAGATCAAAGCCACTCATCCTCTGACTGCTCTTGTGGAAGCTGAAGCATTCTTCCCTGGCAGTGCAATAACCAGTAACTTTAGACTTGACATTTCCATATTTGAATGCAAGTTCTTTTAACAAAGAATCTGAATAAGCAAATGTTCTTTAACACTTTCTCCATCAAACTGACAAAAATGTGCTGAGTTAAAGTATTCTCTGCTTCAATTTCTCTTAAAAATTAATGTTAAACAAAAATTTGAATGAAAATTGTGGATGAGATTTTCCTTTGGGCAGGTTGGGCATTAAGTGCCCAACTTGCCCCAAAGCTGGTGACTGAGTCTTTATTCAAAGGGAAAGGGGTTAATTGCAGTTAAGTTTACAGGTAGAGTACTCATTGGTGTGGAATGGTGTGCCCTATAATTGTACATATACATTCAAAGTATTTTAAAGAAAACAACAACACAGTTTGTTGGTTGTGTAGGCCTATTTGCATGATTGATGTTACATTGTATTTCCGTCTTTTTGAGCTTTGACAGATGGAGCAGCCCATGAGACAAATACTCATCTCTGCATTATAATACCCAAAAGATGTGGCTCACAGAGATTATATTTGGGGGACTTTATCAATTGATATTTGTTATTGTCAGCTTAAGCTGCTATATATTCAAATATCAGACGCACTGCCTCCAAAGCAGACGAAGCTTCATATTATCTCTCCTTCACTTGGTCTGCCCCAGCACTACAATATTTTATTTATAGCAGGGTAATAAAAATGTACAGTCATCATTCTCATGGACTGATAAACCAGCTGGGAAGTTGATTATTATCACTTTGACCAATGACATGCCCTGCTGCACTGTAGTTTGTTACCATGGTAGCCAAAGTAGACCAATCAGAAATTGAGTCATTTTTTTTCGGTGCTACATATACAACAATCAGCATGTGGCCATAGGACAGATCAAACACAGAGATGAGTCTGTTTGGCAGATCTGAGGTTTCAGTATATCATTTAAATCTGCAGATAAACATAAGACATTATTTGCAAAACATAGATGCCCTCCTACCCTCATTATGTTCACCCTCATTACCCTGTTGACAGTTGCAAATGGGCCCCTCATGACCTTGAAAAGTGGATGCAGAAACCAAATTCACTAAAGTGGCCTGTGACCTTGGAAATTAGGTCAAGTGTTCACCCCAGGTTCATATAAGGGGGTGTTCTCAGGATTGAAATTGATTTAACAGAATTGCCTCATCATACCATTTCAAAAGGTCTTAGAGTTATATGTTTACACTTTGAACAGTTTATTTGACACTTCAAATATTATGATTGATTGTGGCAGAAATTAAATGGTCATATCCTCAATCCCTCATCAAATCTAGCACCATAATTAAGTTAAAATCTCATCAGTATGGGTGGCAAGTCCAAAATGGGCCCCCTTTCAAAATAGATCTAGGACTTTCTTCATAGGTTTGGTACTATCAGTGATTAAATGATGATGAACACAGGTAAAATTTGATTACAAATTCTATATCAACAGCAACATATGAGTACATCTTAAATTATATTTGCCTTCATTGTAAATTATAATAAAATATCCCAATTAATGGCTTGATGAGACATATTAATCAGAACATTTCATATGCAGTTAAATTATTTGTAAGTCAGAAATAGGAGGCTGAAATTTTAATTTATCTGGTTGCGTTAAATTAAAAATAAGAAAACCCTTTAAAATCATGTTGAACATGGAAACAGTGCATCCTGCATCAGGATATCTCCAACCATGCAAGTAATGGTATTACTACCAATAAAAAACGTAACTTCATGCAAAATAGAACCTGAGGGACTGCCCAAGCCATTCATTTATTGGCTGAATGCAAATGTTTCTTCATTTGGTTGATAAAATTTGTAAATGGCTAATTCATTTCTATTTGAAATATTAGAGTCCTCAGCTACACAATTAAAACTTTTTTTATTATTTTCAAATTTAGTTACTGATTTTTGCAGTTCTATATTTTGTACCTGTTCGTGCATATCAATTTTGAACTGTACTATATTTTGGGATTAAAAGAGTTAAATTTGCAGTCAGTAGCTTCGAAAGCATCAAAATGACAAGACCATCACTTTTTATGTGAAATTAAAAACTCATAAAAAAATGTTATCTTGGTAGCAATTAGTAACCTAAGCTTTACATTTGAAGCCTAAAAAATATCTTCTACTAGCGTTCCATGGTGTTGGAAGAAATATGAAACAGGAATTGAGAAATGGATTAAGCTTTGATTACCAAAACTAAGACTGCTTTCAACTCTTTGATTACAAGAACTTTTCAAAGATTTCTGGTGTTAAAGCAATGAAGATATACACTCTTTTACCAAGATTAGAATGAACTGGTAATTCATTTGTGAGCTAATACTATACTTGATATCACACTTTTCAACATGATCTTGAACCACATCATGTTGAGCCTTTGGGTAACCATTCACACAAAATTACAGAAAACTTACGATTACATGCATCACATTCATCAATATCTGTGCAATGAAAAAGAATGAGTATATAAAGCATTGCTTTTATTGAAGGTTTACATTACCTACATCAAAGTAGACTACATGTACACAGAAACCAGCTTGTATAACTGAGACATAAAAGTACATTACAAAAACCAATAGCTGTGTCCATATTAGCAACCATCAAAGGAAATGTATAACCTGCTGAGCCAATAATGGATTAAACTGTGCATGTTTGGATTGCTTGCCAGTTCACATACTGGCTTCTTTCTAAAATGCCTTGCAACATTAAAGATGTGCTGTCACATCTATTGCTGTTTTTCATTTGTCCACCTGAATCTGTGTAAATGCATGTGTATGTACCTACATTTTTGACAAACAATTCAAATATTGATAAATGTTCCTTGTATGCTTTGTTTTACACACTTTGGTCATCTGTTCTAACCTGTCTTATCCTAACCTGTCATTCCTAGTCACATCTTCTTATCAAATTATTTCAATTCCCCCCATGACCTGAAATTAAAAATTGCTACATGTACTCCATAAGTGATGTTTGCTATTTTTCTTTGCATCAAAGTGGTCAAGTATCTAATATGGGCAGAGGCAATTTTTAAGCAAAACCACTGTCTTTCTTAAAACCACACGCAGTTTTCATCTGTGGATGAAAGTGCACGACTGTGTACAAAATCAAGCCAATCTGGTCCCCCTTGTTCCTTGTCACATGCATTACATGTGCTGCTTGTCAGGTGTTGCCAGCAACCTTAAAAAAATGCACCATCCTTTCTTGCATTTAGTCTCAGAGGCCAATACACAATGACCAATCCAGTGTGACTTATAACCTGTCATGTCATTACACTTGTGACTCGCTGTTTGTTCGTGACAACATAAAAAGATGTATCTGTTCTGTTTGTGCTCAGGATTTGAATTTAGCACCAATAGGCCTAAATTCTGGTCAAAAACAGGGTTCAAATTTCCCTATAAGTTACGTAATATTAACTCTAGACCACCATTGCCAATAAGACCTCCATGTCTGGCGATATCACTGAGTTGGTTACTCACTCGATTGTTCCAAAAACCTGACAGTCCTGGTGGCACCATCTCTCAGTTCCTTTGGATCCAGTGGTGACTACTGCGGCATATGCTTTCATTTTTTCCCTTTCCTCCTCGGGCGCCATTTCTAGTGTGGTCTAAGAGTTGGGAAGCTCTGTGAACTTCCGTTCACCAAGACAAATCTAGTGCTGTACGCACTATCTCTTCTGCAGAATTTGTTTTCTAAGCCTTCCAGACCCTTCAGAAAAAAGCATCGCTTATATCTGATCTATGGATAGCCAGAGAAAAGTGGAAGTAAAGCTGGTCGTGTTGGCTTGAACCCTATCTTTTCCAAGATGGCGTCTGGCAGGTCAAATAGCAGACACAGGGAGGACAGTGCCAGCCAGGCAATCGCTGCTTGGCAGCATGCTGTGAGGGTGACCAGTGACAATTTCTCCTTCTCCCTTGTTGGGAAAAGGTCAGGTGATGGATTCACAGAACCACTACATGGCTGCCTGGGACTACCATGAACATTGTTTTGGTTGCTGCCAACAACTTGGCCGCATGTGTCCCTGAGAGAGCACATACTGGTTTTGTGTTAGGTGGGGTGAGGACAATTGGCTTTTCTATGAGCAGACCTGGAGGAGTGCTAGAGGGCTAAACGTAAGCAGCAAGTGTTTGCTGCTAAACGCCGGGCCTTTGACTCTGACTCTGTTGAGTCTTCTCCTCCAGCGACACCACTGGAGAAGTGTGGGTGAACCCACCTGGCTCACTTGCAGGGTTAGGAGGCTGTCATCTCTTCCCCTCAAATCCCCAGGGGAATAGGGAGAGGCAACATAGTCCCAAGTCAGGGAGCAAGAGATTACCTCGGGGGGGGGGGGGGGGGGGGGGGGGGGGGGGAATCCTGAGCGCCCAGCGCCACCCAAGGTGATAAGCAGAGGTTCACAGGCCACTGACCCGAGGGTCTCGGCAGCCTTGGAGTCTATGGTCAGGAGTCAGCAGATGCAAGTGGATCTGCTTTGGTCACTATTCATTCCCTCTCAGCCCACCACTTTGGAGACCCCTCCGGAGAAGCAGGCTAGGCACCCTAAAGCATCCCCAAGGTCAACCAGTGGATGCTTTAGCCATGGACTGGAGCAACCTTTGGGCTTACCCCTTTATGCCTCCACAGATCCAGCTACAGGTTGTGCGGAAGGTGTGGTCCCACAACTGCAACCTGATCTTCGATCATCGCCCGCTGGCAGCCAAAGACATATTGGTCTCTGGACCTTTTGGAATTAAGCATCAACCATCAGCTGCATTTACCACCATGGCCAAAACTTCTGATGCGACCTCAGATGAGTGTGTTGCACAGGAAACCTCAAGTGCTCAACCTCCACACTTGGTGGTTGCACAGCACATATACGACAAAGATTTTAGCTAGATCTCCAGGACTCCAGGACCAGAAGTATGGAATTAGACAGTGCCTACTCATGCAGCAGACAGCTATCAAGTTAGCCAGCAATTTCCAGGAGGCCCAGTGCCATACTGGTCGGTAAGGAGGGTTTTCGGGCTTCGGCCAGGATTTTGCTGTTGGCAGCCTGAAGTCCATGTACCTTTGAGGTTTTCCCTTCAGACGTCGCCTCCTACTCACTTGGACCAATAGTTCCTGTGCAGGCTGTCAGTACCGCTGGTCCTTGGTCAATATGCATACATAGCATTACACCCTGGTCCAACGCGTTTGTTTAATGGCAAATGGTGGTAAAAAGGTAAGGTAACATAACTATTGTGTGAAATTTTAGTAATTTGGGTATTAGTGAGTATACTTACCTCTCAACCACCACAGAAGCCCACCCGACCACCCAGCTTCCTTCATGCAGGTGATGTCCACTGACCAATCATCAAGGAGGAGGGAAAAACACAGGAGCATGGGCATCAGGAGTCACCACTGGATCCAAAAGAACCAAGAAGTGGTGCCACTGGGACCGTCAGGTTTTTGCAACAATCGAGTGAGTAACCAGCTCAGTTGTGTCGGGCGATATGGCCAGACATGCAGGTCTTGGCAATGCTGGTCGACAGGCAAGTATGCTTACCAATACCAAAATTACTAAACATTTCACGTATTCAATTGAAATTTTTACATTAGAATATTCTAATTCTAACATACGCAGCCTTGCACAATGGGCCTGATGCACTTTCAGAGTGTCAAAGGCTCATTGCCTTTGGTCATAGTTAAACATTCAATGATGAAGCTTTTCAGCTATTCTTTATCTCTAGACATTAGTTTCCTTCTTGTAAACAGGTATGACAGAAAAGTAGTGGCGATTGCAATAATAGCCATGGCTTTCACTGTGAGAAAACTGATAATGTAAGTGCTATTTTTTCTGCATCAAAAAAGAAGCAGATTCGAAGAAAGTTAACCATCGACTGTTTACTTTGCAAAAACTATGTTACACATGATTAAAATGAAAGTTTCGAATCTGGATTCTTACAGATTAGGGCCAATAGTCTTTAATGTTTGGATTGGAAAAATAGGACTCAAACTAATTCAACTAATCATAAGCCTCCTGCAACAATTATTGAAGCAATGCTTCAAAGCATGATGGCACCAAAATAAAAAGCCACTTGATATTTGTCCGTGGTTTCTGTCTCACTGATATAAAATGGTGCATTTTACTAAATCTTGTTTCAGGTTTTCCTTTTTTTGGTACAAAACACATGTACGAGTATTATGATTGCATGATAAAACATGTAACGGGGGCCGTCAAACATCCCTGATGTAACTTACGGATTAGCTGGCCATTGGTGCATCATACATTTCATGCATGAATGACTGCTGTGATGATTATTAATGTGAAGAACAAATTAAATCAACAAAAGGCAAGTTGCTGTTTTTCTGTCACCTCAATTTTGTATGAATGTATTATGCATTTGGTTCAATCCAAAGTTGTCAGGAACAAAAGGTTATATTACAGCATGTATAGCTCGTTTAATATGTGCTACAGAACATATCAGATTGTATTTCAAGAAGTTATGTTGGTAATTTACTCATTTTTGTACTCGCAACTACACATTTTCTGCCTTTCTGCTATTTTATTTTATCTGATTACTGTAAAATATTTTAGTTATGTGTGCATAAATTTTCATGGTTTTTGCATTAGGGGCATTTAGCTGAAATTTCAATTTCAATAGTACAGACATTAATGTAGTTCTTATTAACCCATGTTACTGTATTTCATTGTGCTTTTATTACAGTTTTTGTGCATCAGCAAAATAAGTAAAATGAAAATACATGTGCAACCCAATTTAGTGAATTTACAGTACATGTACAGTGGTACCTGCCATATGTGGCCACCCCTTCTGCCAAGAAAAAGTGGTCACATTCAGCAGGTGACCTGTCACTGCAGGTACATTTACAGAGAAATTTACTCCTATGTCTGAGATTAGTGACCACAAAAAGCTCTGCGGCTGCCCATGGCAGCGGTTGCATACAGCAGGTACCACTGTATATCGGTTTCAAACTGACAAAAACAATACCATGCATGGAAAAACATGAACAGCATAGTACACACTGATTATCTCATTGACAGTAAACCTTTAAAAAATGGTGCATTCAAAAGCTCTTCAGGCCAAAGATCCAGTATCAAACTTCAAGCAGTACTTCACTGTGTGAATGTGAAACAGGAAACCAACTCACATCTTTATTTCATTTCATCAGGAGTACAGACAAGGACCCTTCTGATTTCAATGGGCAGAAAAGTCATTTGAACAGCTATACTTCCAACAAAATGTGAACAAAAATCATTGCCACCTAGGGGCAGATTGATACTTTGCATGGTCTTTCATGACTCTGCATAATCCGGCCTGTTGGGTATTGTGTTTTTCATCCTAATGCCTGGCTCATTCTCCGGCATTGAATACAAAAGCGAGTAAATTGAAAATCTTTCATATCACACCCGATCACTGGCTCAGTACACACTGAGGGACAGGACTGCCTCGGGTCTGATCGGTGATGATTTCCAGCAAGAATCAATGGACATCCGAAGCTCCACTGCTTACCAACCCCAGTTTCATTTGGTGGTTTTACAAGTCGGCACTTTGTGACGTGACTTCAATCATATTAGTTCGTTGTCAAAAGGCAACTTAATTATGAGAAACAAACGACTGAGGCTTTTCACTGCTCATGGATGTTAATGCCCCATGCGAGATGGGATGTGTGAACACATGCTGTGAGTGAAGAAAAGCTGAAACTAGCAGCATCAATATGTCAATATGTGATAGAAATGGAAAAAACATTTCATTTCACATTAAAGGAAAAAATACATCACAGTGGTAGGTTATTCTGACATGCCTGACAGCAGCAGATAGCCCAAATGTCTCTCTCAGACAAAACATGAATGCCCCCTTTTAATATTTTCTCTGGATAACCCCCTCAGAGCAAGACAGATCAATGATCCCCATGAAAATTAATTTTGCAGCAAAGCCTTAATTTTTACCAAATTAAGCTATCACACAAATTTTGTTAGATCAAAGGAAAGTTGTGTCTTTTATGCTATGCCTCAATGCTACATATCTGTCAAAGTGGCAGAAAATTGAAGGGTTACTCAGTAAATCATGGCACACCAGCAGAGTCCTTGAACCATTCAAGCCTACATTTAATTCCCTCATGCATGAATGCATTTACATGTATTAATTGTGCATCTGAGAGTAACACAGCCAATACATAAATGGTTATATCATGGGACTTCTTTTCAAATCCCAAGACAAAATTTTAACATGCTACATGATCATGTTATACACTACACCAGACAAAGTATAGATTTTCAGAATGCAATCATTTTGTGCAACGTAACAAAGTTTAGTCTTACAGAAAGAAAGTTGTCAATTTCTGATACGGAATCAGTGTAGTCCTTGAAGCTTTATATAAAGCTTCAAGGACTACACTGATTCCGTATATATAGCTTATCAGCACCACAGAGCTTTAAAAAAATCCCTTCAAGTTTTCAGCATGACCATCAAGACTAAAAAGCTCCCTTATCTAGGTATATTTTCTCCGAAATTAGGTTAAAATTTTATGTTTTAATAATTCTAATATGAGGTATTCATAGCAGCTGCAATCTTGTTCTACCACCTAGGCTGCAGCAAGAAACTTGACAGAAAAAAGGCAGATTCATTCATTGAGCATAACCAAATGAGCTTCTTTGATAAAAGTAAAACCTTAAGAAAGCAAAAAGCTTATGAAAGGTTAGTCATTACATTTACAAAAAATGAAATATATGATACTAAACATATTTAGAAAATTTCATATGTTTGCAAGAAAGGGTGTTATTTCTAGGTGGTTACAAAACATAATTGGTACAAGTGCCCTCATCATGGTGGAGGCAAAGTTCTCTTGCACAGCAACTGGGGGGACCAGAACAGGTCCGCACCTAAGGGGTCCGCAGTTAATACAGTTAGATATAAATACTTCCTATTGCCTTGATGGAGCAGCTGGGTACAGCGCAACTTTCAAACCTTTTTCAGTGGGTCTATTTCTGGCTATCTTGGTAACTGACAGGATTTTTTTTTTCTTTTAAAAGTGAGCAGTGAAACAATTAAAATAATGCCATCTGTTTGCTTGTGTTATGGCAGGTCATCATTTTTTGCAATGCAACAAAGTTTATCCCTTTCCTCCTTGTATTGAACTTCAAGTCACCAGCTTTCCTTGGTGTGGGTAGGATAATAAGCACCCAGCCCACACCAGAGAAAGCTGTTGACCCAGAGCATGTTATCTTGATAGGTCTCATGTATAATACTCTGTCAAATATTTCATTACTGTTGTAATCAGTAAAAAACATTGAAGCAGATGACATTTGATCCCTGGCCAGCTTTGGCTGGATTTGGTTGAAGGGGGAAAGGGTTAATCTTTTGAGAAAGTGTCATCTTCCTCTGCCACATTCCATTCATGATGAGAAAATGCCTTGGTCACTGCCTTCTGCATTGCCTGCATGGCATGTCACAATACAGTAACCTTTATTGCTGTTACAACATCACTTGCCTGCAATGTAAAAATGAGCCTCATACTGTAAAATACACATATTTTCTTGGGTATAAATTCAGGCATTTAACTGCTTCTATATTTCAGGAATTTAAGAGCAGTTTTAATTTCACTAATTTGGATATTGAGCCTATTAAACCTGTGTTAAAATCCTGTTTCGTGTTTTAATTTGGAATTTGTACTTTTTACAGTACTCAAAGCAGACTTCTTCTATCCATGTTGAGTTCTGTCATGAGTGGCTTAATGCTGCTTAACAGACAATCTGATAAGATTTCACTACAATAAAGCCAACTCTCTGTCTGTTACTTCAATCCAACTTTAAAAAAAAAATTCTACTTGCATGTTGTAAGGTTAAGAAAACCAGCAACTGAACAGTAAAAGCCATGCAGGCAAGTCATTTCTTCAGTTTATCCTCCAGGTTTTCATCCTTCAATACATGGGTAAACTGTGCACTGGTAATCCATCAAGACTCCACCTGAACTCATAAACAGGAACAGAGTGGAGCATCCTGGCACGGACAGTGGTACAAATCACAGGGAACCAGACTACATCAGAAGGAACCAGACACAAGAGATAACAAGTCTATTTCTGACATTAAGTGACAAACACACAGGGCATTATTAGACACAGTGTTGGCTAATGGGATATGTAAGTCAGAAGAATGCCAGGGAGGCTGCACGGTTTGAGTAGGAAGATTGAAAGCACGGTGAATAAGACTGAAAAAGTGAGTGACAGAGAAACAAACTGTCCCTGACCCCAAAAGCCCCCAGCACCTCATTTCAGTCAGCCTGATGAACGAGTGGGAAGATAACATTCATCAGCTTGGCTGCATGCACTCTGGCCACTTTTTAAACACATCTTAGAAAGTTTTCTTACAACCAAAAAAAAATGCGTAATACACATACAGTTAAAATATAATCGTATTGAGCTTGGGCTATATCCTAAATTTCAGTGAAAATGTTTACTTAAACCAAGTCAAACTGCTTAACAATTCCAATCAATATGGCATTGACTCTTTAACTCTTTGCTCCTTGAATTAAGAATCAGTCTTGAATAAGTTTCCTTGTGAGGGAGGGAGGGAGATCGAGGGTGGAAGGCATGCTTTTGTGATGGCGAGGACCCAGCTTTAGCTCTTTCATTTTGAATTTAGATTGAGTTGAGTCAACAACCTTCGGGGGGGGGGGGGGGGGGGGGAGGGGGGGTCATTCATAGTGTTTTCATTAACACTAAAATTTAAACATCACTGAAGCAGACAACATTCATTCTACAGGAGAGTGGACAAAGGCCTGAGCCAGCCCTTTCTTTTCTGTATTACCTGGAAACTCCTACAGTACTACATAAAACAGTGTAAAGTGTACATATTAAAACACAAAAACTCTCTTTTAGGAGGAATATCAGAGTTCAATTATCATAATCCTACCTATGAATATATGGGAATACTTGTCACTAGCAAATGGCGTGAGCTGAAATAGATGCACATGTAGTCAGTGACGGCCTACACTATCTGTTCAGAAAAAAGATACCTTTTTTACATTTTTCATCTGCCTGAGGTGCTACATAAGAAAGCTGTGTTAACTGTACTTTGTCATTCACTGATAACCCATGTTAATTGTCTACTTGCTCCCCACTCTTCTACTCTTACAACTGTGCCAGGAAGTTGACTAATGATCTGCAACATCCAGGTTACACCCGTTGGCTGTACCTGATTGTCACAGCAGTGATGTTGTACATGATCTGTTCTCAGTTTCTCCATCTCTGGACCTGATAGCCACCCATGTTCAAATGATTTGTAGCACACCTGGGAGCTCAAAGACATCCGTGTGTACTCCCTCACCGAACAGGTCACAGTAATTTAAAATGCGGTGATGCTTCAAATACGTCTATTGACAGATGAGATGCTAGTTTAGATGCTAGTCTCTGTACTGAGTAGACGCTAGTTTCTGTACTGAGTACACATGGATTTGCTCACTCATTGCTGTGTGCTAGCCTCCATTTTGGTGTTACACTAATTTTTGGCATTTCTGTAAGCAATCAGTAATTTTTGTCATCATTTTAATCAGCTCTTCAAGTGAACAGAGATAGGTGAGATACCTCAGTCTTCATAGTCGATAATAAGAAAATTGTGGTCATTTTGATCCAACTTCAGTGGTGTTTTGGCAATTCATTTTAACTTGAGACAACAAAAGGAAAAGTATACTAAGATGGCAGAAGCAGATGATTGACAATGTAGAGTTAATCTAGTTTCACGTTAGGTAGCACATATCCTGTAGATAAGTAATCCTGCCTTCCTGTTTTTAATTGCTAGGTCAATACACAGGCTGTACAAAATTAAGCACGTGTTTCTCATATGCCATTGGAAAATAGAAAATGAATAAAAATTATTCTGAGACCCAATATTTATCAACACTTTGCAGTAAATATCCGAGTTTTGGAAACTTTAAAAAGTTCTTGCAAAGTTATGAAGTGAGAAATGACACTAGAATATGTGAGATGGCATCATTGATAAGAAATAAGAAAATCATCTAAATTTCCTGCATTGCATTATGACTTTTTTTCCTTTTTTTTTTCTTTTAAACATAAATGTTGCATGTAGCTTGCTATCATAATGGAAAGCAGTTTGTACTAAACAACATGTGAAGAATCACAAGTATTGCATAACTTCAGTGATACACTGGGTGATTTGGCTGTCAACATCAGTACTATTTTACCCTTTCCAGCCCTGTTTCTACCCACTAGTACATGATACTTTACACCATATAATTTTGTATTTTCTCCTCCAATTGAAGTTCAGTTGAAGACTCCATGAAACTGCAAACCCAATCAGTGTAAATTAAAGATTGATCCAGGGTTGGAATTGAACTCTTTTTTTTTGTAACATGCCCTGCAGACAATTTATACACATAATCCCAACTTGCCCTGAGAGTCCTCACAAAACAACCAACTTACCAAATGTACGCTGGAACAGTCTTGGTTTTTCATGGCATCATTTACCATGCCTTGGATATCAGCACCTTCATTTGGCATCACTGTCTTTCCATACAGAATATGAACTGGCTATAGTTTCGGCAAAAATGTTGAAAGTCACTTCCAGTGAGACACCAGCACCATCTCTCAGATTGTATTCTTTTCTTCCCAATGTCCTTTGCACCCTTTTCAGGGGCTTTGCTGATCTCAAATGGCCACACGATCTAGGATATTTTAAGTGCTAGGTTGCACATTTTTTACTGCATGATTAACAATGGCAAAGAAGTAAAGCTGGACACAGACCAGTTGGAACCAATCAGTGCTCATACTAGCTGATATAGCTTGCTGTGAATTGTGCAACAATAGGTCTTTAACTACAGTGAACACTTAGCTTTGTAACTACCAAGAAAAAACATCATCCCTTGATTGTTTTTAATCGCCCTTTTTAAGCTTGCCTCAAGGGAAACAAAGTTATAAAGTGAACTTGCCCGACTGCATTTGAACTTGCCTCAGGACATCAGGCACCTATTGATCTCTGATATACATGTACTAAACATCAGAGTTTATGGAGTTGTAATATATAATGTATACTCCATGAACTATCAATGCAACAAATCAATGTGTTGTTTTGTTATATTTTATGATCAGAACAAGCCGGACTCGAACCTGCAACCTTTGGAACCAGTTACCCAGCTGAAATGGGAAACGCACATATGCACTCAACCAAATCCCCATTCTTATTAAGAATGGTTCAATGGAGGTAGTTATGTGTGAGTGCCATATCAACACGGTTATGCAGTATATGTACTGAGTCAGCATTTATTACCAGAATTGGGGACTTAAATCCACCAGCATTAAAGAAATGCCGAAATTATATATTTTATGTTTGGAACAAGCGGGACTCAAACCTACAACCTTTGGCACCAGTCACCTAGCTGAAATGGGAAATGCACATATCCACTCGACCAAATCCACATTCTTAAAAAGAATGGTTCAATGGAGGTAGTTATGTGCGAGTGCTATGTCAACACGGTTATGCAGTATATAAGTACTGAGTCAGCATTTATTACTAGAATCAGGGACTTAAATCCACCAGCATTAAGGAAATGCCGAAAATATATATATTTTATGTTCGGAATGAGCTGGATTCGAACCTGCAACCTTTGGCACCAGTCACCTATCAGAAATGGTGTGGTTTAAAGAAGCCATAACAGTAACTCATGACAAGTGCATGCTTCAGAATATTACACTGCGGGTGGAAGTATCCTCCCCAATATCAAACAGGAGCCTGCATGGTGATCTCAAACCAGTATTGGCACTAAACCACAGGAGATGTTCAGTTGGGCAACCTGAGCTTTATTGCTTTGAGCTACATAGGTCCTACTACCAGGCAATCTAACTGCATGCCAACTAACAATGTGAAATCAAAGGCTAAAGTCATTGCTGCCATGCTGATAAAATTAATTGTACACACAATGATAGTATCTTAAACACATGGGAAGACTGCAGAATGTGATCAAGCCAGTATGTGGGAAGGGCTAGGACCAGTTTGTTCTCAGAGCTTTTGGAAATTCCATTTGCTGGACTTTGTATTGTAATTGTAATCTTATGAATCATGTTACCATATGTCCTTGACTTGGAGTGATTTGGATAGAAATGTTTTTCTGCAAACCTACCTTATTAGAACCATTAGCGGGGAACCTAGGAGTAAGACAACCTGGCTCTTGTCACACCTGAAGTTAGTGTAACTCTCACCTCTATTACAAGATGAGGGTTTTGCCTCATGTAGATATTAATACTGAGGAGTATGAAATGTTCCTGTATGAATCTGAATGAAGGGTTTGCATCTTTCATATTCCTTGACTTGGCTAAAATGTCACTAACCAGCAGGTATCATTGAGTCTCATAAATAGTAAAGTACAATCATTAATGTTGTACAATGAATAAATGATGTCTGTCTTGTTTTGCATTACCCTAAAAATGTCTACCAATACTTCTCATGAATATCTTCTTCCTAGAATGTTGGAAAACGCCAAGGTATTCAAGTCTCCAATCCATACATGTACCTGGGCATTTCTCGACAAAAATGCCAAGGAACGCAGAGATGCTGTTCAATTTAGACATTACCTCAGCATTTCTCGGTGAAAATGCCAAGAAACGCTGAGCTAAGGAGTATGGTGAAAATGATGAGAAACGCCAAGGTAAGAATAAGTGAGAAAGGTACCTCGGTGTTTCACGGCATTTTTGCCAAGAAATGCGGAGGGGAGAGTAGCATTGCAGTAGATTTCTGTGTTTCTTTGCAAAATTGCCGAGAGATGCTGAGAAAAGGATTTTTGTACAAATTTCCTCCACATTTCTAGGCAAAAAATGCCGAGGGTGGCCCTTTCTCAGCGTTTTGGCTCTCCTAATGTTTGATATTTTGACCTAATTTAATCACATTTTGAATATAAATGGTAGATGATACCTAAGGATGCAAAATGCACCGAATCAATAGCTTGCATTGCATTGGTTGTGACCCATCTGCATCAATGAAAGCCCAGGGGAGGGGGTAATGATTTTATCGGGCTTTGTGGCCCCTAGATATCCTTTTAGGGAAGACTAACAGGTCAAAACTTTTAGACTTTCTTATCAAAGTTCTTGGAGGTCAGTTTAGTAATACCTCCATCAGTGAACACTCTCATGTGGCCCCACCAATTACCTTGCTGGCATAGACAGACCCTTCTCACTACACTATGGAGATCTGATTTTAACCCTGCTGGTTGTGCTCCATTGAAATCCATACATAATAATAGCTGGGCAAATAGGACTGTCTTCACAGACAACTGATTACCCATTAGTTAAATAAAACATTAAAAATACCACTCAGCAGAACAACATTGTTTGACAAAAATTTTCACTTTCAAGCTCAAAGTTGAGGGAAATCATAGCTTATCCAGCTCAGTAAGTCCATCATTTGACATGCTGGGCTACGTTTTTGATCTTCTGTAACTACAACCAGTTGTGTGTATGTATATATCAAGTATTCCAGTGCACAAAAATTACATCCTAAAAAAAATGAATACATGGACTTAAGTTTGAGACTGTACAGTAAGCCCCCAATACCAGGTCAATAATTGATCTGTCCTGTCAGATGTTCTTTGATGATGAACATCAAAGTTACATGTGAAATGCCCTGGTACAGCTTTGCAATGAGCAAGCAATGTAGTGATGTTAACATTTGTGACATGTTGCCAAGGTTAGCACAGTATCAGCTCCTGCATTTGAGGTGCTGCTACCATACACATCATCAAATAGTGGTTCTAAAATTCCAAATTACCTGGAGAAAGACATAAAAGACATGACTTTTCAGTGCAATGCTTGAGGGAACCAACTTTCAATTATACTGACTGGAGAGACAACCAGCCAAAAGGATGCCTGCCTGCTCGTAGTTTGAGCACAATGCCCGTAACGAAAAGAATTCTACATTCCAATAAAGCTCTGTGCATATTTATTTTTATGCCCAGTCAACCAGATGTGAATACTGTTTCCTGGCTATTTTACAACATCAAAAGACAAAGACTTTTATCCCCTCTGCTTGTGCCCGCTGGTGGTGATTGCCCAACCAACTCCACTGATGTAATTGTCATACAGCCCCTCAGATAGTATGTGCACCATTGTACAAGCTTAAAGAAAAGGCATTCATGGATCAACAATATATCACATATACAGATTTTCCACCACAGCAGCTTTTGGAGCTGTCTTTGAAGTTTGCTGAATAATTCAAATCAAAGATATGGGTCCATCAGTCTTGCTAATCCCCACCGATTAAAGCTTTTTCTATAGAAAAGACGACATCTTTTTACCAAAAGAGCTGCCATATTATAAATTATTCAGAACTGAGGACAGCAGCCTATGTAGGGAGCATGCCCATCTGCCTGGCCCTGGGTATGCTGCATGGAAGACAAGCAGTTGTGAATAAGTATATTTCTGCACCTGTGTCACCTATGTATATTTAAAGCAAACAATTTACCAGCCAAGCATTAAACTTATTGTGCTACCTCAAGGATGAGATACCATGAATTATTGTAAATTCAGGCTGAAGAGACTTTAATTTAGGAGAAACACAATAATATCAGTGTTTGCTGTAACAACTTAAAAGATCAGTTAACCACCGCAGAAACTGTCTAACATCAAGGTACCATCTTGCATACCAAACTTTTTGCAGAAATGCACCAAATCTACTGAGACACACAAGGTTCAATGGACAAGGCAATTTAAATATTAATGAGCTTTATACTTTAATTCAAAAAATCAATGAAAATAGCATTGCCGTCATCAGTTTAAAATTTTACTGATTTCCATGTGACCCTATGGAGTCAAAGTGAAGGCCACTTAGCCATTTCAGATTTACTTATTTCAAATATGTTTTTGCCTGTAACTGCACTGCTGTTGAATGAATTGACATTCTTTGCTTTTTGACAGTTACACTCATCACATGGCTTTTTACTATAATGTGCAAGTGAACTTTTGAATTTGTTTGTGCAAATGATAATTTAAATCCACAACATGGATTTTCTGTTGGGCATGATAGCAGAAGTTATGGCAAACAGAAATATGAAACTATAAATGTAAATTGTTCAATGTTGATATATTTATTTGGAAGACCAGAAAACATAATCACTGTCACCTCAGGTAAGGCTGGTCATCTGTTTGATATGGGACATGCATAGTAATTTCCCATCAAATACCTCACCTTTGCTACATGTGGGCAATGGCGAAACTTGGTCACCATGTTATGGGCATACTTACAGACATGACTATAACTTCTTAAACACCTAATTTACAAGTTGCCAGTTTGGGAAGAATAAAATATTTTTAATGTGTAAAACAGTTACTTTCCTGTAGAAGTAGGTCTTCGTTTAATGATTCAGGACAAAGTAGCACCATAACTCATAAGAATGTCCCATATTAGGCCTACTAAAAGTTACCAAAGCGATAGAAAAGGAACCACAGTTACAACAAACCAAAAGAAGTTTTGAAAATATGTACTTCAGAGAATGCAAAAAAAGAACATTTCTTTCTTTTTTTTTTTTTTTTTTTTTTGCTCTAAGGCCAGTTACTGTATGTCTCTGAATGAAGAGGAAACAGAAAATTACCTATAAACAACAGAAAAAATGCTTAAGGCAGCAGAAAGTAGACAGAACTGTTGGTAAGACAGCATATTTCAACAATACATCCTTAAGGGAAAGAAAAATACAGCTTTAGAAATGAAATGTTTTCCCCTTTGTAGATCAATGACTGAGACTGAAAAACACTTCTAAAGGTCAAGACCATGTGATTTTATTTTTATTTAATATTTTACCCACATGTATGCAGGCAAAAATGTACATTGACACATGTATATACATGAAATCATGCCTTTTGCACAGATTTGCATGAAACATTTTTGTATTTTGCATGGACCAGTGACCTTGTGGGGTCAAGGAAACTTGGCCACCTAAATTCACAAAATTGGTTGGGACATAGTGTTGCTTTTATTAGATATGAGCCTAAACAAGCTGGCAAAAAGGAAGCCCTTTGTGGACTGTTGACAGAAAGGCTTGATTTAGTGATTACTTTACAATCACGGACCTCCCGCTTATGTTTGTTCTTGTTGACACATGGTTATTTCTTTAAGACATAAAGACAAATAATATTACAATTATAGTCAACATTCATAGATAACAGTGTAGAAGCTGTATAAACAATATAAAAGCTGCCATTTGTTTATGTTCTATCCAACAAGCACCTGGTGTGTTTTATTTGTAAAACATACAGCATACACTTTGAGGCGGTGCTTCATAAAGGTCAGGCATAAAGGAAAAATAGGCAACAAAAACAATATCACCTGTCTTATCAAGTGTTCATCTTATGGTGTGCTGTAATGATATCTCACTTCAAACCACAATAAGAAAGCAATTATGGAGACACACCATCCTCATATTAATCTGAAAGATATCCACATACAGGTATAAACAGCATGCAGATGGTGCAATTTTTCAGCGTGACAAAAAAATAATTACAGGGTGATCCAATATCAGATAGTTTTTGATGTGAGTATGACAATGACACAATATATCACTCTGTGGAGAGATATGCAGCCAAGGTAAGGTGCCAAGAAGCATGGACTGGCAGAATATACAAGACTAACAATCAGTTCACTCAAGAAAAGCAAAAAGGATCTGTTATAGCTCCTAAGATCGAACTGTTTTGACCACTCTCTTACAAGTTCATCAAATTAATTAATTTAAAATTTGCCTGCAAAAGGTGGAAACTCTTTATATACCATAATATGGTCTGGTAAAGTAATACACCAGACAAACTGAAAAGGCTTAAACTGAATATTGCAAGATTCTTTATTCATATGACTCTTTGTGTTCCTGGTACACCTGATCCTTGAAAAGATTCCAATCAGATTTGGCAAAAAGGAACACAAACAAGTTATATATGAACTGAAATGTTATGCTGTAATGGACAGGTGGAAAATGAGAAAAAAGTCAAAGCATAGACCATGGTACATGAATTGCATTACACAATAACCTGAATCAATGGACCCAGAGCCAGCCGCAGTGACATATCTGACAATGCAATAGAATTTGGAAAGCAACCTAAGCTTCCACACAATAAGACTTCACATGGTATCATAGCTTAAAATACTGAAATATATATTTACTCAAGTTAGATGTGTGGAACCCTCTCCCAAATAGGCACAAGTTGACTCAAGGCTGGTGTATAATGGCTTCATCATAGAACTGTAATAGCTGTTACATGTACCTGCACTTGCATACATATGGTCGGTGGAGGTATGTTAGCGGTTCTGTCTTTGGCCAACAGTTATCTTCTGGCTGAAATTCTGAAGACTTACTGGTAAATCCTTCAGCCATATGCCAAAAAAGACACCATATCTTTTTTTTTTTTTTTTTTTTTTTTTTTGCATGTAAAACATCCCAAAATCTGACATGCCAATGTGCCTCACATGACAATTTGCTTTGCTTTCATATTGCCAGAACATCTAAATCTTGACCTATGCCTGATAGTTCCACACACAGCATAATGTCATGCTAATATTCATGTTACCATAAATATGCAACTTTTGATGCAGATGTACAGCAACATCTGCCTTTAATGTCTGGGTGTTTATAGAATCACCTGCAAATACCTTGAAAATGCCATATAGTGTGAACCTTTTCTCTTGGTTAGAATGTAATCACCTGTTTAGTGAATGCACGAACTGTAGGTTACTCAACACTTATGGGCTGTGTCAACATGCAGCACTCACTGAATTTACCATACTTTCCATATCCAGATTCACTTAGCCTTGAAAGGAACAACATCAGGTGGGTCTAGGACACATCGTCGAATCCTACATGGTCGAATACAACTTCGTCGATTATTCCAGGAAGTCGAAAACAATCATCGTCGAATGCATATTTGGTCGAATGAATAAATGGTCGAATAGTTAATTTAATCGAATGCAAATTTTGTCGAAAATTTAGTCGAAAATTCGTCGAAAACTATTAAGTTCATGTTGCTGACCTATTGACACGACATCGCTCGCTTGCGGCAGTTTTTCGGTAACACTAAAACATGAATCCGGATATGGCAAATGGGACCGGAACCACAGACCGTGGCCATGTGTCATTGTTTATTGACAAACACTACTAACGCATGTTTACTGCGCATTGGAAGTCCTTGTTGAAGAATTTTATCAAGTAAATAAGCAAAATGTATATAGTAGCTGCTAGAACGTGCTTCGGTCCTTGAAACATATGTATATTATAAATCTATTCAACAAATGTCTATCAAAAATATGTCATCAAAAATATGTATAAATAGCATCATTCCATTATCAATCTATCCATGTAAATAAGTTGTATCGATCAATGTATATCATAAATCTGTTCTATCAAAAATATATCTATCAAAAATATGTATAAATAGCATCGGTTTGCCTCGATCTGTGTGAGACAAATAATAGACCAAGTACAACAAAATAGCATGCAAACGTGCAACAGTTTGTGCTGCTCTCAGTCCTCGGGGACACTTGAACTATTGCTGACACTTTGATTACTACCTTTCGACCACTATTGTGTTCGACGATTTGGATCATTCGACCACTATTGTCTTCGACCAATAAAACTTTAGACAAAGTTTTGTTTCGACAAAACTGCCCATTGACGAAATTGTCATTCGTGAAGTGGAATTTGACGATGTGTCCGTCACGGCATCAGGTAATTGGTTTTCTGGTTATGGAACATTTGTTTGATGTCAATGGTGGTCCCAGTGTTTTGTAAGAGATACTTCACCACTGAATAGGGGCAGATACACACAAGTGGCATGAAAAATCAGATACTAGTTGCTAAACAGCAAAATAAAATCAAAACGATACACCACTACAGTTGTGATGATCCCTGTAACTTCTCATAGTAATTATTGATATACCCTCAGTTCTTATCTATCCAGTTAAATGACATACAAAAACAAGATGACTAAACCATTCGGTGCTCAAATAGTCCGGACATATATTACTGATCTGAAATCAGTGAACCATGAAAAGTTTAATTACCAGTCATACCAACATGTAGATAGAGCTTATGAAGATTAAGATACAGCATCGTTGTGTCAACAAAACTTGGATTGGTAACTATTGGGAGTCTAAATTAGATGATTCCTGATTCAGTATTGGCTGCTATAAGAAGTGCACTCACAAAAAGGTCACTGCACACAAGTGCCAGAATGGTTGATTGCATCGGGCATGCACCTCAGCCTCAGGGCCCTGGGGAAGATAAGCATCAGTTTACCAGGTTTATACCCTCTATAAATAAGGTCTGTCTGTCTGTCTGTCTGTCTGTCTGTCTGTCTATCTAACAATAATCAATAGCCCTTTGTAGTTAACTTATTAGTTTTGTATTTTGTTTTTATCTACAGTTTTATTTCCATTTTTTAAATCTTTTGTTCAATATTACGTGTTATAGTTCCTATGATGTAATTGTGCAGGGTAGTGGGGCAAGGCGCTGCCTTTTGTGTACCCAGTAACCTGCCACTGTAATGTACTGGTATATTGTATTGTCTTCAATGTGTCATTTGTCAAATGAAGATAGAGGATTGAATTACATGGTGATGGAAAGTAGGAAAGTACCAAGGGGGTTTTTTGTTGATCATGTTTATTTTGAGTTTGGGTAACCTTGCAAGGTCAATCTGACATATTTGCACTTGGTTAAATTATTAAATCCATTAAATTACAGTGGATCCTGTCATTTTTCATTTGAAAAATTGAGAGTCCTGAATTGTACACGTATGACTGTGTACGAGTGAACGTTGAAATTGTAAACAGTGATGATGGTCTGAAACAAAGGTGACCGTGATACTATTTCGAAGGTCACAGAACCACTTCAGTGTGTGCATAGTAGCCTAGAGTCAGACTAGACTAGAGTACAGGACTGTGACAGTCCTCTTGTTTTATCAGTGACATGCAAGTTAGCGGCTAGGCCTGCGCATGCATTTAATATTCAACAAAGAATGTATCATTACCTGCTATTTTCATGCTTGTTGAAAGATCCGGTCTGCAAAGACCAAGTCGTCATTATCTCTGTGCATGTGACACATCGTCATCGGACGCCTTGTAACTTGTTTTCTGCGTTGGGGCATCTGGAGACTGATGCAGTGAACCTTCCCGACGTTCAACACTCGCCCCCCACCGCTATTACGTGCTTTTAAAAACCGAGCCCGGACTCCGAACTTGACGGAAGTTTCGACGATGCTACCATGGTCCGTACGTTCCATTTAGACGCTCATTTTTTTGTTAGGCCTGCCTCTATTTGTCATACGTGTACAATTCAGGACTCTCCATTTTTCAAATGAAAAATGACAGGATCCACTATAATTTAAGTTTGGGATTAGCATGAAAAACAAAAACAACAACAACGAAAAAAATCACAAGCAGCTCTTGTAATTCTAATCTAAACCTTGAGTTGTGGCACAGTAGTTTCTACCTCCATGGTTCAGTTCAGTTCAGAACGTGAGCATATATAATCTTAAAAAGGCACAAAGAAAATATATTTGGACGGGTAGGTCTAATGGTAATAAATCATAACACATAAATGTTCAATAAAAAAAAAAGGCTCAATATATGACGAGAACCAATTTAAAGTAACTTAAACCCTTCAATGGCTTCATCGGTGTAGCCAACCCGCCCGGGTTACCCGGGAGGCTTCCTTAATTTTATGCTGAAAATTCTCGAAAAAAAAATGACAATTTTAGCCACCTCTTTGAATTTGGTCAATAATATCCATCCATATCACATATTAACTTATCTATCTCCCTCAATTTTATTTTCCATATCCCGGATTTTAAGCTTTGCAGGTTGGCAACACAGCTTCATATAAAACGTTAGGCCTACTTATCTCATGTAAAACTTTTATATCTGGAGACATAAAGTTCCTTAGATTTCAAAACACTGACGTTTATCCTGTAATATGCAGATATAATTTTCTTCCTAATATGATCTTCAAAAAAAAACTACATTCCATTAGGAAATGAAACTCATCACGAATAACAGTCCCAAGTCAGATCTATATAAAATTATAATACTATGGGAAAGCAGGTAGAACGGAGGGTGGAGAAGGACGTGGGAATATCTATTTTCATCATATCACTGTTAGATATTTCATGCACATACAGTTTAATTAGTATTGACAGTGAACGAGGCCTAATACAAAAAAGGAGCACAGAAAAAACTGTGAGTCTCGCCTGCAGGCCTAAGCCGTATGCCAACTGTACTGACGACAGTTTCACATGGTTCTGCAGTTTTGCGCTAAACAAATATCCAGTAAAGTACATATATCAACTGGGTAGGCCTCGGGTAGGCCTATACTGATTCCAAAATTTAGAAGAACGTTTATAAGTAAATCAGACCCAAATAAAACTAAAGCGAAAGTTAGAAATATATGAAAAATATATAAAGATAATTAATATGATTCACAGGAAATTGTGTTTACATTTAATGCGTACATGTTGTCTCGTACCATCACCATGGCTCTATCTGAAACGGGTCTATTTGAAACATGTTATTTTTCTTTGTCTTTCTTGAATAGGCCACTGATTTGTAGTATATTAGTAACTAAAAAGTGACACCTTGGAAAGCAGGTTCATATTTAGACAATACTTCCACGCATAAGATTACTTTAATTTAATTGATTCAAGATTCAAGATTCAAGATGTATTGCATTTCAACAATATCTCATACATATCTCAAAAATTGTTTCGTGTTGTATTAAAAATACAAAAATAAATGCGTAAAAGTTGGATTTTGATCAAATCGAGAGTGGCATTTCAGATGTATGTTTTCATTTTTATTCTCTTTTGACATTATTTAAAACTTCCATTTCATAATATTGGGATTATTAGTGGAATAAATATAGTCTACTTTGTTGCATGCCTGCTGAGCGCAGAACAGCATGCAGTAGCACAGGTGAAAGAGAAAACGTCAGGAATGGACCATGACCCTGGCTATAGCCTTCAAGTAGGATGACACTGCATTATGCACTAAAACCAAACGTCAATATTTTATATGTACTAATGTTAATAAGTGTTACTCTTTCTGAATGGGCACTGCATGGTTAAAAAGAAGCTTCACTTATGATGTCCTTTCGTGTTCAGGTTCAAACGTTCATAGACACACATTTGCCGCACTCCGTTTGTCAGAGCTTCCATATAAGGTTTATAGGCCTATCATGCACGTACACGAATATTGTGCGTTTCTATGAATTTCCCTACTAAATCGATCATCTGTATATTCCATCAATGTTATTATCC
Organism: Hermodice carunculata; assembly: GCA_964020975.1. Classification (NCBI taxonomy): domain Eukaryota; kingdom Metazoa; phylum Annelida; class Polychaeta; order Eunicida; family Amphinomidae; genus Hermodice; species Hermodice carunculata. The sequence continues at coordinate 80,280 of CAXHWN010002609.1, forward strand.
TCTTTTTGTCTTGAACCCTTGTACATCCTTCTCATGTGACCATGCCACCATTCTATCAAATGTTACATCATTGGTCAATCAATTGTGTTTGTCTACATGGCGATATATACAACACCCCGACCATTATTTTCGTGTTACAATGCCCAATTTGTTCTCATCATCCATTATGACAGCTATGCTACGTGTACATGCATGTGATTGGAATAAAACGTGTCCAACCCACTCTATTGTCTTGCAATTGATGTACAGAATTTGAAATTATCATCAATGTTACCGGTCTATTATTACGAAAAGCAAAAAAAAAAAAAAAAAAAAAAAAAAACAGTACTTATATAATTTGCAGCCAACACAGTCCTCATCATCAATATACGGATCTGGGCTATCGATTTTGTCACCCTTCCCATAATTATTTGTTTATTTTATGACTGATAAATTATGAAACTCATGTAACTTGTGCTATGCACCAGTGCTGGTTAAATAGCCAATGAATATGAAGCATTTTCACACCCACATCTTTGTGGACTCTTGGGAAGACCAAAAAATTGGGGGCACACATGCCCTGGATTTTAGTGTATATTGTTATAAAGGTTTACCAGGTAGTGATATGATAATGATGATAAAATTTTCTGCCTTATTCCATACCAGTACTTATTTTATCGGTGTCACTGCTGACGGATTGACGTTACAAAAACGTTACACTCGGAATCGCCTTTGGATAGGACACAACAGTAAATGAAACCATTAACTTGTCAACAAATTGCTCTTTGTATGAGCTACAAGTATACTTGTGTTGTTTGTCAAAAGGTCAAAAGTGACGCACAAAACCAACTGATAGATAACATTGCTGCAGTATGTGTTATCTAGTTACACTGAAGCAATTAGTCAACAAATTTCCCAACCTGTGTTAGTGACAGCTGTTGACTCAGGGCACGTTAACCTGAAAGATACCAGCTGCAATTCCCATTCAAAATGTTACACCGCAGCAGCAATTTCACATGCGGCTGCTTCCAATGGGCGATTTAAGCAGGACTGGCTTGGCTTACTGGGTAGGCATACGTCAAGCACCAAACAAACTGCTACATAATATAAGCAGAACAAACAACTCTCTCTCTCTCTCTCTCTCTCTCTCTCTCTCTCTCTCTCTCTCTCTCTCTCTCTCTCTCTCTCTCTCCTCTCTCTCTCTCTCTCTCTCTCTCTCTCTCTCTCTCTCTCTCTCTCTCTCCCCCCAAAAAGAAGAAAAAGAAAAAAGCTCACTTCCGCCCACAATGTTCAAACAGCGATCATGCAAAGGTTACATAAGAATTTAAGACTACAAACTAACTAACGTCTGTACATATATATATATATATATATATATATATATATATATATATATATATATATATATATATATATATATATATATATATATGGCGATATTCAGGGTCAAGATGCATGTTATCAACATAGAATTCAGATGCACGAAGGATTTCATTATCAATAAATTTTACCAGTGATTTGCTTGATTTAGTTTGTTGAGTTTATGCCAAATCATCCTAAAAAATTTTATACACATTTACGTCAGACATACTGAATTAAGATATGCCAGGGAAACAGGTCCTGCATGCCAGAGTCACCGTGCAAAACTGTTCAGTGTCTTCAGGGATCGGAATTTATAGGTACTGTTTCTGTGCGATTGTTACCTTTAATAAACCATTCAATCGAAGACGCTATAAAACTGGGATCTGATTATCGTGTAATAAGCTCATTAACGGATGAGACATTTGTGCTGCACGTGTATGACAGTGCCAAAGTGGACTTGTGTCAAG
>CAXHWN010002610.1:0-2500 GCA_964020975.1 Hermodice carunculata
GTTATTCCACGGTCACGTCCCTGCATGAATCTTAATTGTCTTCTTGGCTTCCGAAGCTATGGGGCGAAGTTACATTCACAACCCATTTAACGTTCATCACTGCAAACTAATTTATGTAGAAGTCATTGTGGATGACAATTCCTAACCGAGAAGTTCGCTGGAACTAAGCTGTGTAAATGAGCTATACACGTGTTTTTCAATTTGTTTACGGGAACAAGTAAAAGGGATACCAAGGACCGAAGCGGCGCCAGTTGAGACAATTATCCAATTGGTTACTGTCTTTGTCTGTTCCACAATAACTCATCCAAACAGAAGCAAAGTGTTATACATATAAGTACAAAAGGCAACATCAAAGTGGAAGCCAAATTTTCTCACCAACGGGCGACAACTAGTAGCCCTGCCGATATGTGATATTTTTTGCAGACACCATTGAGATGGACTATTCTCGTAACATATACCCACAATGAATAATCACCAACTAAGGTCAGCATTGTTGAAATCTGCCTGACGAGACCCTAATTTCTTGGCATTTGCCCTTGAAACAGACTGTTATATAAGAAAACTAAAAATACCAGACTGTTGATTGTCACCACGGACTCATAGAACATCCCTGGCAAACATTGCAAAATTATATTTGCTCCGATATATGGATAAGTGGATTGTTTTGATGCATTTGGACATACTCCAGCCTACTACAATATAACCTTTTTCGATTTACAGGGAGAAATGGGGAGAGGTGTTAGGAACAATTAGAAGATATTGCAGGCATGCAACAGTCTTATGTTATACACCCCTTTCCATTATGCCATACACCCTTTGAGCGAACACCTATGGGCAGATTCATCAGGTATTTGGAACAAACGGGGGGAAGGCCGACATAGAGTTCCGATGCATCAAAATATTGAAGACTCTATTGAAAAAGAATGTTATGAGAATAATTTTTTAAAGGTATCTGTGATACTAACAATTAAATGTGTGTATGAGTGTAGCTCTCTGTCCTGGTGTGCTCTTTTATATGTCTGTTTAGGCTCATATATGTCCCATAGGCACATTTAAGCTTATATGTGCCCCATAGACCAAGCTTGGCAGGTATACACACACACACACACACACACACACACACACACACACACACACACACACACACACATATATATATATATATATATATATATATATATATATATATATATATATATATATATATATATATATATATATATATATATATATATATATATATTGTGCATACATACCTAAGCCTTTATGAAGGATGAGTGGAGGTAATGACTTCAAGTTTTATAAAAACAGGTAATCATTTGATGTTTTGTGCCATGGTGTATAAAATGCCATTCAGTATGGTTCGTTGGTCCGAAAACAGCAACAGAGATCTAAGAATAAGAACACATACTACGTCACACACATCTCCGCAAGAGCTAGTAAAATCATTGGTGGCCATATTCAAAACGAATATTTTCTAAATCTACCTTTAATCCGAATATTGAAATCAATATGGTTTTGACTCTTAACTGCCTTATCCTTGGCTCGATGTTTAATCAATATTTCAAGGATTAGCCAGGATGTGATAAACTCAGAGATTCACAGGTTTATTTTATTGAATCAAACTTAGTTTGATCCAGTATTTAATCATTAGATCAAGGATTAAAATCTGGATTTAACCAAGATTGCTTTAATCAAATGGAAATTTAGATTCTTAATTTCCAATAACAGTGCATGACATTACTTTTTGGATCCAGCACATTTACATCTAACATGAGGGCAACAATCCAGAAGTTCAAGGGCCAAAGGCGCATTGACTTTTATTTTAGGATTAATTGAAATTCCCTGTGTCCACATCTTATGATTCAGCAAAATATAGTGAGGCATATGAAGTGAGACTAGAAATACAGCCTGTTATTGAGATTGAGACCCTGCTGTATCTGTAATAGTTGCAATATACTGATGAAAAGGCAAGTCAGGATCCTCCATAATGGAAAGAATTTCTCAAAAGCATAGCTTAACGCAATGATATAGATAAGTCACTCATCCACAATAAGAAGGTGCAATTATGTGTGTATGAATGGAATGGCGTGAAACCTCACCATGAAATACCTTGCCTCGTTTGTCCACAGACAGGAGTCACCTTTGAACTAAATGCGTGTGAGCGTTGTGGGACTGCTGATACTTATTTACCACCGAACACAATGAGCTGCTGGCTTGCTTTTATGCAAACACTGTGAAACTATATGGAAACCAGATGCAAAGATGGTGACTGCAATATTAGTGTATTGCCTGAATTGTAAGAACACATCTTTTGGTAAAGTAAAAATGCATCAAACGAGAAAAACAAACTGCAGTATGAAAGGATCAATAGCATCGATGTGGGACCTATAGACTGTGATAAACTATAAGTACCGGTGGTAAAAAATAGTAGCAGGACATCTTGTTAAACTGCAAGACCATGTATTTTTTTCTATTGCTAAGTGGCGAAGGCAGTAAA
>CAXHWN010002610.1:7500-11000 GCA_964020975.1 Hermodice carunculata
TATATATATATATATATATATATATATATCCATTTAAGTGGATATCATATATGTTGATTTGAGCCTAATAATAAAAATAAGATAAGTATGCGAGTCAAACAAATCAATTGCAATGCAAATATAATTCCTTGGTCCAATAATGAAGTATACATTTTGATCAATTTGGGAACTATGAGAACATGAACACTTCGTTTTCTTGTGTTATAATTCTAAACAATCACGTCATCAATTAGCGCTGCAATGTCCGTTGAGACAAAAACTGAATCGCTGCAGACCAGATCAGGTTTTGACTGTAAGACAATACCCACGTGCGATGCGGCTACCACCTGTAGATATGTGATCTGCGTATATATCATCTGTGCCAGGACATCCCAAGATTACATATGTCACTACTTGTTGATCATGTTTTTATAACTGGCTCTACCCTGCACATCAAGCCAGACATAGAGAGAGACATGTGGTACAGCTCCATAAGGTGAAGAGGACGGATTTTAACAGTCAAACTATCATAACCATCGCGCAATTTGACAGAAAAATGTTGTGTAGTGAAAAATTACACTGCAAGCTTCGGAAACTGGATAGACAGACATATTTATTACCAACTTCAGCATGTTGTCTAGCCCTGTGTGCAATATGATCCATGATTAACTTGAAGAATGTTTGTGTCTGTTACTGATGCAACTTTCTACTGTCCACACACGCAAAGCTTAATTGTATTACATCAGGATATACAGGGTACAGTGGACATTTTTAAAGGCATTTCACATAAAAGACTTTTTCCCTCCGTAGTTCACGGGGGCTGCAGGGAGTAAGAGTCAGTAATGTTTTGTCATTTGGCCCAAATAATTGTTTAGTTGTCCCTATGCAAAGGCAAATATGCAGCAAACAATTTACTGGCGCTTCATTTTGCAACTGCAGAGATATTTCGGAAAGAAAATGTCACGCACTTGAACATGCACGCACACACACAGCCAAGAGATACAAGACGAGTCAAGGAACAAAACAAACTAATTATGAATAACATAAACACACACACACACACACACACACACACACACACACATACACACACACACACAAACAGAATTTGGAGCATAAATTGATCGGTTGGATTTTTCAGCAGGGTGCGGTCGGGTTACTGGAACTACACTTTTTTTTTTTTTTTGTAGGCCAATAGGTAACTTGAACATTTGTGGAAGTATGCTTGAAATGAATGTTCTTTCCCCTTTGTCACATTACTTGAATCGACGTCAGTTCAATTTCTTACCTGGATTCAGCCGGAGGGTCATGTTTTCTAAAAAAACCTGAAGTTGATATAGCTCCTGTGTGAAAGATAACCGTTGTGATTTGAAAAAAGTTGCCTTGTTATGGGAGTGACAGGGAGAATGTGTAAAATGGATGCCGTATTTTACAAGTTTGACGGTGAATTTACATGCAGATATCCTACCAGTAGCTTCTGATTGTATTTAAATAGGGCCGGGCCTGTGCTATGTTGTCGCTGTACTGGTCACAAATTTAATATACTAGGACATATTTTGAAAATAATATTGACGGATAATCTCTACGCAACTCATCCTAACGCGCTGTCATCAAAACACTGTGCTGACCGCACAATCAAAGTTTTCAGCTTTCTCGGGAGAACTGTCTGCATTATCATCACCTTGACAGTATGAAGTCTGTCGCAGAACTGATGAAAAGAGAGGTGCAGCACCCTCCCCCTACCCCCACCATATAAAAGCAGACTGAGGCGAACCGTGCATCACCAATCAGGAACTTGATTTAAACATGCAGGCTACCAATTCGTTGGTAAAGCTGAGGACGCTCTCAACAACAAGCATTACAACAGACATTATGGGAACAAACAATTCCAATGTAAAAAGCTCATTTCAGATAGTTCGCATCCAAATCAACAGGGAGCTCAAATACTGGCAACGAATTTGAAATATGCGAACACGACCGTGCTGAGACCAAAACGTCATCGGCGCTATCAAAATATGAGAAAAAGACACAGATGGTTTGCAGGTCGATAAACATCGTTACCCATTAAACAGGGACAATGACGGAACACTAGGGTATCATGTCATGTGATGTTCATGGACACAGACATATTGTCTGTGGCCAGACTGTATCTAAATTCAACAGTTCTGATTTCGTTCAGATACTCAAGTCCTTCGACATATTTGGACATAAAGAAACGTACTCAGGCCCTGATTCAGATATTAAGGTATCCTGGTTCAAAATGCACCAAAGTATACGCCAAAAGTCAGCCAAACCAAAAGAAATACTCTGAAGGTATCGCTATCTGTGTTAAAAACTATAGCCTGGATAGTATTGATTTTTTACCCAGTGTGGATTCCGAAACAGTATGGATCAAACTAAGAAAAATAAAACTTGCTTCATGCTTGTTGGCGACACATAAATGGCTGCAATTTACGTATCTCCTTCAATCACTAGATATTCAAATGACACTGATGCATTTGCTACACTCTTAAATAATATATCCAAACATGCGCTGAATGGTGGAAAGTGGAGCTTTTAAGGCCGCTACATCTTAAAAAAATTATTATATTCTTTCGGATAAAGCTGAATGTAGATTTCTACCAACACCCATGTAGAACTTTTACGGCATGCCCTTTTCACAATCTAATAAGGACATTCGTAAAGTAGACGATAATTGGGAAGCTGTTACTTCATTTTTGCATTTCTTCATGGTGACGCTTTGTAAATGGTTGTAAACTGGGTAATTTAAGAGGGACAAGTACCTGGTTCAGCCATAATACAAGACAGCCCACATTTACTACGTGTTACATTATATAAAGCTTAGGCCTTCTTATACCTCTTAGCAGTATATATATATATATATATATGTGTGTGTGTGTGTGTGTGTGTGTGTGTGTGTGTGTTTCAAGGCATAGTGCAACACCTACTTGAAATATCACGGAGCTAACGTATCATAATTATACCGTATCATTACTACATCCAAACCGTTGTCATAATGAAACAAATCCAACTCAATTCTGACCAAAGACAATGTTCCTTTGTATGTTTAGCTGTTACACATAAATTTATAGGTCGTATTTACCCAAAAGAGACCAAAACGTATGTATAAAAGTCACTAGGGTCGAAAAAGCCATATCTAGTTTCAACATGACAGAATGCAAAACGTTTTGTTCAAAATTATAGGCCTATTTCAGAAAATTGGCTTGAACAGGTGCATTATTCATGCGCATTTATGACCATACATTTTTAAGAAAAGGGATCAACATTTGCAGCACATCAGAGAATTTGTAAGCGCAGGCTCCTAATTCGTTGAAAATGTCAATAAAATTCAGTATCTAAAACGGTTCTACTTGCAACCACCTGCTGAACAATGATCACTATCCATATAAGTCCACAAAGTGACACTAACGCCATCATCAATCCATCAGAAAAGCCCACTAGGCCTAAAATGACCATCAACAAGAATCCAAACAACATGATTATGCAATTCGAAGTATTTT
>CAXHWN010002612.1:0-18000 GCA_964020975.1 Hermodice carunculata
TGACATTTCAATTTTCCCTTTGATTTCCGAATTGTTCAATTTCTTCATTTCATAGAAAAATAACGAAGCAAAATTTTGAAAATCGGTTAATATTTTTTCTAGTTTAGACATTACAGAATCAAAAGCCGTTAACCGGATTAAATTTCGCCCAGCCGTTTTCTTGGAATAAGCATTCTTAGGCGGGGGGTTCTCGTCCTATTATCCTTTCTGAGAAAACAAGCTTCAAAGGCCTTTGATGTTGATCATTTGCCTCTGAAATAATATCGTTTGCTCAAGTTGAGCTGATATTTGTACAAAACGGAGAAAAAAATCGTCCCTTCACATTTGGTGAGATTGTCAATCAATTATTGGCCAATCATATGAATAAAGTAGCATTTGAAGTAGCCTACGGGAAACGTTATTCTGCGATCTGTCAAACGGCGAAAGCGACAATCTGGTTTAAAGCGTGACGTCAGGGAGCGGGCCCTGTGACCTCAAGCCTGGCAACGAAAGTTGTGTTGCCTTGCTTCAGCGGGGCGGTCTACGGCCGCTCGTGGTCAGTGGACGGGTGGCAGGTTTGGTCTTCCGCCCCCTACCTCTTCATCCCGTTTTTAGGGATAGTGTTTTAATGTATTTACTCCTATCTGTATACTTTAAGGAGTTAGCTTGTCATTATTTTGTAGTTATTTTCTCAATGAGTTTCATTTCTCTTTCCAACCTGAGTTTCGTATCGCTACTTTGTGTGTTTTCTCTTATGTTCACGTTTATGCTTATTTTGATGTGTTTATCTGTACTTTTATTTCCTCATCCTTAGGCTTCGATAAAATATTATAATGTACGTGGGTATTGTTGATTTCAGTGCTAGTTTTTTTTTTTTCATGCCTGTCTTTGCTGTGCAGGACCACTAGGGTAATCCACCGCGGCACGGCCTTTGAAGGCACATTGTCTGACGATTCCCGCTCCTCATGAACATTTAACGTCTTCCTTCATCAGAACGCAAAACAAGCAAGATAACTATAAAGTAAACTACTAGGGCAATGATAGGCCTATGTTAGAATGCTTGGATCTTATCCCTACCACAAACATAATTTCGGCATGCCGCAGTGCCGCTGTGATACCACTCCCCTTTTGCCATGGGCCGCGGCTACCTGTAGCCACGTAACAGACTGTTAAGTATGATTGACGAATGGCACTGTTCCGGTGTCTTACCTGTTCTTAAGCAATATCGCTGCCATTTATCGATATCCCTATAAAAATGATAGGGCTATGTTGGCTATCTGTATACTTTAAGGAGTTAGCTTGTCATTATTTTGTAGTTATTTTCTCAATGAGTTTCATTTCTCTTTCCAACCTGAGTTTCGTATCGCTACTTTGTGTGTTTTCTCTTATGTTCACGTTTATGCTTATTTTGATGTGTTTATCTGTACTTTTATTTCCTCATCCTTAGGTTTCGATAAAATATTATAATGTACGTGGGTATTGTTGATTTCAGTGCTAGTTTTTTTTTTTTTCATGCCTGTCTTTGCTGTGCAGGACCACTAGGGTAATCCACCGCGGCACGGCCTTTGAAGGCACATTGTCTGACGATTCCCGCTCCTCATGAACATTTAACGTCTTCCTTCATCAGAACGCAAAACAAGCAAGATAACTATAAAGTAAACTACTAGGGCAATGATAGGCCTATGTTAGAATGCTTGGATCTTATCCCTACCACAAACATAATTTCGGCATGCCGCAGTGCCGCTGTGATACCACTCCCCTTTTGCCATGGGCCGCGGCTACCTGTAGCCACGTAACAGACTGTTAAGTATGATTGACGAATGGCACTGTTCCGGTGTCTTACCTGTTCTTAAGCAATATCGCTGCCATTTATCGATATCCCTATAAAAATGATAGGGCTATGTTGGCAAAATGATTTAGAGATATCGCCAAATCATTTAGTAATATCCTTAGGCCTAAATGTGCATGATTTAATGATATTGCTAAATGGTTGACAGATATCGCTAGATGATTCAGTAATATCGCTAAATTATTTGGCGATATCGCTAAATAGCATGTTAAGTGATATCACTAAATCATTCAGCAATATCACTGGTTCACTCAGCGATATTCCTAAATTATTTGGTTATATTGCTGAATGTATTACCGCCTCTTGTCCTATTTTGGTCCAATATGGCTGCCGATTTTGGAGGAAGTGTAGTGGCTTCATCCTCAGATAGTAATCTGTCGAGAGTTGATCGTCGTCTCCTCTGACATTTTCTATGGTTTATTATCATATTGCGTGGACACTGGATGCTTATTGTTAATTTTGTCCTCAAACTTACCAGTTATATCTACAAGTCCAAATACTCGCTTCTTCCAGCTAAGTCACCTATTTAACGATATTACTAAATCATTTGGCGATATCGCTAATTGATTTAGCAATACCTCTAAATACATCGTATTTAGCGAGACCTTTAAATCATTTGAAATATCACTATTTTTAGGGATATCAGTAAATGAGCCAGTTTAGCGATATAGCTAAATGATTTGGCGACAAAGCTTAATGTTTCAGTAATATCGCCAAATAGGGCTAAATGTCAAAACGGCCTGCCATAATGTTGGTCGTGTTGATGTGTTTCCGGAAACAATGTAGCAGACTTCTTTCTGATTCAGCTTACTGTTATAGCTCAACCTAACAAAATTGAAATGTATGTGCATTGCATTTATAATTTATCTAAAATATGCTTTATAGGTTGATATAGATGCTGTATTCGAAAACAATGAACTCGAAGAATTTCTGATATGCATAAACTTGTTTGGCTGGGTCGAGGTTCACATGAATGTTTGATCGAGGTCAATTTGTAACATCAAATGATAAAAAACAGTCACCGTTTGGGGTGTAATGAAGCTGGTTGTACTGTGGAGTAGAAACATCAGGAAGCTTGATTTCAGTTCTGTCGTATTTTGCTTTGCAACAGGAAACCCCGACCCTGACTGGTTTCAGAGGGCAAATTTCATGTCAACCTGTTCACACAAGTGCGATGAAGCTCTGTTACTATAGAGATGAAACATTTACGTTAAATTGAAATTATCCTGATAAAATTATAACTTAATGTATGTCTTACAGATCAAAGTTACTTTATTGAGATATCTATATGATATCCTACATCCTTTATGAAGTCATCTCTGTTTATAACCGTATTATGATACATACATGTGGTATGGTATTTCGTGGAGCTTTGATATACTTTAGACATTTATGATTACAATTATAATATATGTACATATTTTCACCCTTGTTGAGACCTTGTCATATGTATCCAGAACACTGATTTTTTTTTTTCACATGAAGCAAGCTTTCACTAAGTAAACGCCACCTTAAATTAATATGACATAGGTCTGAACAACTCCCATGTTGATAGAGTACAACCAATTTGAGATACAGTGGTCAACAACTGTCGGGCAATGATAAATTGTTCAAGTACAGACTCCAAAGGTACATCCCGCAAAATCAGATATTCCATTTTTGTGATGATATTATGCACCACATTCAACTCTTCAGATCATAATACTGATATGAAAGGATCTTATACATCCCGGACTTGAGTTATGTTTCAACCTATAAAGGTCAACCGTGGTTTCAATTGATCTTCTTGCCTTTGAAATAGAATCCTCATTACTACTGGCACGATTTGAATCAAAATAGATAGACCGAAGTAATAATGTTGAAAAAATTACATCTTACCAGCCGAAGAGAAGTAGAAAATTGATAGACCTACATTTTTAATTTGCATGACTTAGCACAAAGCTGAGTTTTTATGGTCAGCTGATTTTTTATGCAACTACCATGAAGCTAAACTGCAACAAAGTCACTTCACCATCCGTATAAAAAATTGACTCAATACTTTCTAATTGTGACTAGCACTGTCCTAATTTAAGGGGAAGAATGTTAATAAACCATGCATAAACTATTTAATACAGGCTATCAATATATATATATATATATATATATATATATATATATATATATATATATATATATATATATACAGTAAAACCTGTCCTTGTGGACACCTGTCTACTGTGGACACCTGCTTAATGCGGACAGTTTTGGCCAGAACCAAATATTTTTAAGTCATTTTCATATTGGTGATACCTGTCTACAGTGGACACCTGTCTATTGTGTATTGCGGACACTTTTTGGGGTACCAAATGCAAAAACAGCCTGTCTATTGTGGACACAATATATCAATACATTTTTTGCAACTTGTTATGTTCCAAGCTGTAATGCTTGAACAATGCCGTGCATGTTAAGCTGGAATCAAAGACTAATCAATCCATTGTTCAGTGGCCTGTAACACATAATAAGCTCACTCAGCCAAGCAGTTAGGCTGTAATGCCTCAACAAACATGCCAGCTGTCTCTGGGCACTGGTGCTCCTGTTGAGTGAGGTTGCTCACACTTTCTCTGTCTATCAAACAATTAATCTCCATAGATCAAACATCAAGCCTAAAACAATGGACCCACTGAGACTCATGTGAAGTTATTCAAAATTTGTAGCAATGGCACATACAGTTATACTGTACTCAAAGGATATGATATCCCTGTGGTATGTTTGTTGTTTGTTTTTTTTCTGTTAGTAAAAAAAAAAAAAAAAAACAATGAAAACTTTCTTTAGCCTGGTAAGCCCATACATGCACAATTTTTCCCCTAAAAGATAAAAACTGTAAAATCCAAAGTTAAGATAAGTTTGAGTAAAGTGTCAGGGGCATAATGTAGAAAAACTGAGAGTAAATGCTGTAGATGGGTTCATATGTGTATATTTTATGACAGTCTATACAAGTTTATCTCCTTTGATACAAACGTACTCTGAGATCCCAAAAGTTTAGCCCCTGCCTATTGTGGACACCTGTCTATTGCGGACAATTTTGCCAGAACCACAGGTGTCCGCAATGGACAGGTTTTACTGTATATATATATACATATATGTATGTATGAGTATAGATTATAGCATGGTTTGTTGTCGATATGAAGAATATCAACGAGCACTGGGTTCCACACATGCAGAGCGAGTGGGTGAAGCGAACGAGTTCGGCTATATGCTACCCAGGACGAGTTGATACACGTGTTCTTCGTGTCGACAACAAACCATGCTATGATCTGTTTATCTCACGTTTGGATCGATTTTAGTACGGTATTAACTGAAGCAACATGACACATTTCAATTGAATTTATTCTTTGTATTTAATAAAGATTAAAAAAACCAACTGAATTTATAAAGACAGGAAAAAACCCCCAAGACATTGCATACCTCCGTGTTGGCTAAATGCCCAGACTTAGCCGTACGTGTGTTAAAGTTGGTGTCGAATGTAAACGTGAATAATTTTTGTCAAAAATCCCTGTGAGGACGGGTCACAGTGTCCATAATCACACAAAATCACTTCGCAAAAAATTGATAACCAAAGGCATGCCTAATATAGTAATATAATAATAGGAACTATAAGCAGGCCTACATGTGTGGTGGATAAATAGAACCTTTTTTAGCCTTTATATGTTTCTATCAGTGGGTAGGCCTAATAGATAGTGTATTAGAGATAATCGATGGGTTGTAATTATGCTCAGCACCGGGCAGCTATTGGTATTTTCAACTTGCGAAGAGACATATTTAAGATAGAAGTTTGTTTGTCTTTAAGTGATGATTTGAAGGTGCCCTTGTGCTTTATCTTTTTAATTTCTTTATTGTTCATGTTAAATGTTTTCCAATGCTTACGTCACATTTGCATATCTGTAACTAAGCACCTCCTGACTGCATCCGATGTCCATCCAAATCCTGGACCATCTGATACAAAACAACTTAAATTAGGCCATGCCAACATTAGAAGTATTAAAAGTGATGGAAAGTTAGACGATCTTCAATTGCTAATGCAAAATGAGGATATTGATATCTTGGGGATATCCGAAACATGGCTTGATAGTAGTTTTCCTAACGATCTTCTCTCACTAGACGGTTACCAACCCCCTCTTCGGAAAGACAGGGCATCGGGTGCAGGTGGAGGTGTCATGCTGTATGTGCGGGATTCACTTCCTTTTACTCATTGCAAGGAGTATGAACATGACAATGTTGAAAGTTTATGGATAAAAGTTCAAACGCGACGAGGCAGTATCCTTATCGGCACCTTTTACCGTCCGCCAGGCCAAACAGCAGAGTGCCGTGATCATTTCTTAGACACTCTTTCCATTTCGATTTCTCTTGCACTGGAAAGCAACCCTTTTGCCCTTATCATACTCGGTGACTTTAACGATAGATGTAGAGACTGGGAGTCGGATCATACTGACAGCGAGCTGGGTACAAAACTCTTTAATATCATCTCCCAAAATTATCTTTTCCAACTTATCAATGAACCCACGAGATCCACTGAATACACTGAAAGTCTATTAGATTTACTTATTACGGACTCTCCCGGTCTTATTATCAACAGCGGAACGTTACCCCCAGTCTCTTCGTCCGACCATTCTGTTATATACTGTACCCTTACTTTAACTGTAATGCGCAATCGTCCATTTAAACGCACCATATGGGACTTCAAAAATGCAAATTTCGAAGGGCTAAACTCTTCACTGTTGTATGCTCCGTGGGATACTGGCTTTAGTGTTTTTGACAGCATTGATGGTATTGCAACCTATTGGACTGATCTGCTCCTTAGCATTACCAAAGATTATATTCCCAGCAAAGAAATCTTTGTGAGACCAAAAGACAAACCCTGGATGGATTCATTTATTAAAAGAATGAGGAGAAAACGGGATCGTGCATGGAGGCGCTACAAACGAACTAAATACGACGTCCATTATCAAATCTATAAGAAATTTCGTAACATAACTGCAAACGCTAATAAATCTGCTATCCAGTCTTATTTCTCAAAACTGAGAGATGATCTAGATAACAAAAATTTAAACCCCAAAAAATGGTGGAGCCTGACCAAATCCATACTGGGTTGCAAGATCCATCAAAATATACCGCCTTTAATTGAAAATGAAAATGTTATATCAAATAATATAGAGAAAGCCGAAATTTTTAATGAGTACTTCGCCAGTCAGAGCAAGCTTGAAGCTGATGATACCTTTACTCTACCTACTTTCGAATATCATACTAATGAGAGGCTCAAAACGTTTATATTCACTGAAGAAGAGGTTAAAAAAGTTCTGCTCTCCCTCAAAACAAGCTCTGCAACTGGTCCCGATAACATTGGTAATTTCCTTTTAAAAAATGTGGCAACTGGTATCAGCTACCCACTGCTTAAGCTATTCAATCTTTCAATGCAGTCATCTTCATTTCCCGACTGCTGGAAAAAGTCAAATTTATGTCCAGTGTTCAAAAAGTCCGACCGACAAAGCAAAACTAACTACCGTCCAATTTCCTTGCTATGCAATGTGTCCAAAGTATTGGAGCGTCTCGTGTTTAATAAATTTTATGAATACTTAGTTAGTCAAGGCCTATTAACGTCCAAAAACTCAGGATTCAAACAAAATGACTCGACTATAAATCAGCTAATAAGCATACTGCACAATATTTATAACGGTTTAGAAAACCACAACGAAGCTCGAATAGTTTTTCTAGATGTCTCCAAGGCCTTTGATCGTGTTTGGCACGAGGGACTATTGTTCAAACTACGCCAATTGGGTTTTGAAGCATCATTGGTACGTTGGGTACGTAGTTATCTCTCAAATCGTCGGCAACGAGTGGTCATCCAGGGCCACTGCTCACAATGGCTCCCCGTGGAAGCCGGAGTTCCCCAAGGATCTATTCTTGGACCCCTTTTATTTCTTGTATTTGTAAATGATATTGTAGATAACATATCATGTGATATAAGATTGTTTGCCGACGATACTAGCATCATTGAAATTGTAAAAAGTCCCACCATCTCAGCGAACCGCATGAACGGTGATTTGAGAAAAGTTGACCAGTGGGGTCATCTTTGGCACGTCTTATTTAATGCATTGAAATCTCTTTCTCTAATATTTTCGACAAAACGGGACAAATATGAGCATCCTCCATTGCTTCTGGGTGATCAAGTCATACCGGAAACAACCAGCCACACTCACCTGGGGATAACTCTATCTTCAAATTTAACGTGGAACGCACATATTGAGAGAATTATAGATAAAGCCAGTAAACGTCTTGCTGTCTTGAAGAGACTGAAATTCAAACTATCTAGAAATACCTTATGCAAACTATATCTCACCATGGTGCGTCCGATACTTGAATATGGGTGTGTGCTTTTTGATAATTGCAGCAAAGGACTCTCGGACCTTCTTGAGTCCGTGCAATATGAAGCGGCCAGAATCTGCACGGGCGCTCGCCGCCACACCTCGCTTGACCGTCTACTCTCTGAATTAGGGTGGCAAACTCTAGCAGACCGGCGTAAATATTTCAAACTAGTTGCTTTCTTCAAAATGTACCACGGATTGTGTCCCGAATATTTATCAAGTATAGTACCCTTAAAACCAGCCGATACCAGTGGTCGTAGTCTTAGAACACCGCAGTATTTGAGACAGGTCAAATTTCGTACAAAACGGTTTGGTGATTCATTCTTGCCTTCAGTAATTAAATCGTGGAACGACCTACCGGACGACATACGTAGCTCTATTTCTCTATCAAAATTCAAATTAACCCTCAAACAAACTTTGTTGGCCATTGATAATGTCCCCCCATACTACGCTCATGGTGACCGTTTTGCCAATATTTGCCAAACCCAGTTACGTCTACGTCACTCAGGTCTACACGCACATCTCTTCAAAATAAACGTTATAGCCTCTTCATCGTGTGATTGTGGTCATCCCGTCGAAGATATTATTCATTTCTTTCTCTTTTGTCCACTACATGCTGCCCCCCGTTTAAACCTGTTGAAGGAAATTAGAGATATTGTCGCACCAGGGGTTCACTCAAGCTTAATGGTCCATGTAGTTAGTGAACGCTTGGTGGAAATTCTGTTATATGGCAACACAGACTTTACACTTGAAGTTAACCAACAAATTTTTTCAAGTGTACAAAAATTCATAATCAATACTCGGAGGTTTCACTTTTAAGGTCTGGTGTGTCATATGTTGCTGAAACTAATTTGAATCGTTAATAGATGGGTTATTTGTACATTTTATGTGAGGTATAAACTTGACGATGTATGCTTTATTGTGATATATAGGACTGTAATGCTTTCCGTTTAACATATATCTTTCATTGTACTTGTCCTGTGCGTCTTGTACATAGATCATGTGTTGCGTTGTATGTCTGGAGAGCCTCCAGATTAGTAATTTTGTACTACCTAGGCAATCCAGGTAAAATAAATATGTTTATAATAATTAACGTTAAGCATATTAGGCTGATGGGCAGAGCTTTAACAGTTTAAGCCTTAAATTACCGTTCAATGCTACTTGCTAGCCAAAATGCTCCTTAGACTGGCTGGCTCATATTCTGATTTATCTTTCTGCCTTACAGTAATGAGAAATTCGGCAATGTAGTCATTCATTTCTCAGGTGCAGATCCAGGATTTGTCAAGGGGTAAGCTGAACTAAGCAAGTAAGGCCGGGGGTCAGGCGGCCGCCCAGGTCCCAGGCGGGTCCAGGGCGGAGGGTTCAGGGGGTCTCCCCGAAGCTCCAGGGTTTTAATGCATTTAAGGGCGCATAAACTGCTTTTTTCTGTCAATAAAATACAGTGACTCCCCTCTCATAAGGTACCCAAAATGTAGCCTAAAAGTGGCCTTATAAGAGGGATGGCCCCTTCTAGAGGGGGAATATATATATGTTAAACGTTACACTTTCTGCATAAGAATGGAGACTTTTCAAGAGGAATGGCCTCTGGTGAGAGGGGCCTTATAGAGGGGACCACTGCAAGAGATATGATGTCTGGTTTATCTTTATTTGGGATGTCAGTGTCCCATAATCAAACTTTGATAACCATTACAAAGGGTTTATTTTCCAAAGCTTCCATCTGCTGTTCAATTGTCATTGGAATTCACAAATTCTCCAAAACAGGAAACTATGTGTCGTTACCATGTTAATATTTTTTAATGTTATGTGACACTTGTCAATTTTGAACTCGAGTCCATAAAAAACAAGGGAGACACATGAAGTGAAGAACATTTATGAACACGTGTAACTATAAAACATTCAAGCCTGCAGCTGTACACTGGAATGATTTCAGAATTAGATCATAATTTAGGCAGCACCACACAACTACTTGAATGACTAAAAAGCAATAAATTAAATAACTAATAAAACTACAAAATGAGAAGAATGTTTTGAACTATGTTCAGAATGCCCCAATATATGTCTAGAATTTGATTTCACAAATCAGCTAAAGTAAATATATGCATAATCTCAGTACAAAGTGTGAATCAGCACCACTATCTGATCACTTAATAACTAATATGATCTGTCTGAAATTAGAATAGTCTGAGTGGCACTGAGTAAGACACAAATCCACCATATGAATGAGGATTTACAAATCACTTATCACATTCAGGCAGCACCACTGAAGATACATCTAAATGCTTCTAATCATTAACTAACTATAAAAATACAAAATCAAAAAAAAAAAAAAACAAACAAAACAAAACAAAAAAAACAAAACAAAACAAACAAAAAACAAAAAACACAAAAAAAGATGCCTCTGAAAAGTAGCTTCAATTGTTCTAAGGAAGTCAAAAAATATTACTATGCTACAAATCCACAATGCAGGATATGTTTAACCATGAGCAAATTAAACTAATTCCTCTCAGGGGAATGTCTCCAATATCACAAAATTTTAGAAAAACATATGTGCTTTTGAATTCAGAAATGTGTAAAAAGTATAAATCTTCAGTCAGCAAAAGTAATACTTAATAGTCATGAAATTATTTATTTATCACCTTGCTTATCAGAGGATGCATTCACGTTGGGAACCAGTCTTCCGGCACTCAACGGAGGGCGCTGCCGTATTTGTTGTTGTTTTTGTGCTTGTCAGCCTGACGACCTTTGACACCACGTTGATTGATATACTGTGTGTCTTTGGAATTGGTGATTCGGAAAGCTCGGACCAAAGATGTAATGGGTAACCCATCCATACTTTCTCGTGTGACCGGAGATGACCAACAATTTTTGGAGGCGCCAGAATTTATTTATTTATTTATTTTATTATTATTATTATTATTATTATTATTATTATTATTATTATTATTATTATTATTATTATTATTATTATTATTATTATTATTATTATTATTATTATTTTAAGGGGCGGGGAAAAGGGGGGGGGGATTTTTCGAAGCATATCAAATAGAAGTGTGGGACTACTATCGTCAGAAAAAAATTGTTTTGCATTTTGGTGACTTTAACTAGTTTGATTTTTGTTTGCTGGGAAAAATCTGGAACATGTGTACAGATTCTTTGTTAATTGTCTAACTTTGTTCATTTTTTGTCCTGTGTGTTTTGTAATATAGCCTACATTTTGTGTGGCACTCCATGTTTTGGAGAACCCCCCGATTAGAACATCTCAATGTACTACAGGGCGATCCAGTTCAAATAACTATGTTTAAAAAAAAAGAAACAAAAACAAACAAATCGAATCTTTCAATCCTCAATTTTGGACTGAGTCGACAGCTGTACTCGGCATCATTGCCTTCAAGGTGCGCTGAACACCCACACCCACACCCACACCCACACCCACACCCAGAGAGAGAGAGAGAGAGAGAGAGAGAGAGAGAGAGAGAGAGAGAGAGAGAGAGAGAGAGAGAGAGAGAGAGAGAGAGAGAGAGAGAGAGAGAGAGAGAGAGAGAGAGAGAGAGAGAGAGAGAGAGAGAGAGAGAGAGAGAGAGAGATCTGAATACATGTTGGTATTAGGATGGACGAAATGTATTACGATTTAGATAGTAGACACTACAGCAGTGTGTTTTATACAGAAATATATATCCGTACTTTTTTACATGAAGTTGATCGCTGATCTGCGCTGCTTTTCCGTTTAACCCCCAAATTTGATGTTCAAACAAGAAGCTCTATTTCTTAAAAGTCATGAATTCAAACTCTAATTTTGCCTTTCTCTCCCTCTTGAAACAATGGGTAGCTTATAGGCTAAAAGTGAAGAGAAGAGAAGAGAAGAGAATTAAGACGACAGGATGTTTTACCTTGGTTGACAAGAACTACGATTTTAAGTTTTAACTAACAAAGAGAAGAGAAGAGAATTTATTTCTTTTCAAATCTTGGTTCATGAGAACAACCTTTGAGTTTTATACTTCAAAGCCAGAATGTGCACTTCTATAGGCTTTGTGATCATTCTGGTAAATATAAAAACATGCAAGTTAATCTGTGATAAAAAAAAAATGCCGTGGCTGCATATTTAAGCTGCAGCAAAAGCACCTTTGGGACGTGGCAGAGTTAAATACTAAGCGTCAGCATGCCAGGAAGTGTTTGTGTGATCGCCGCTCTTGCTTGAAGGTCCCAAACGCCAAATGATTGATTTTTTGTTCAAAGTGAAGGACTTAAGAGTATAATAGCGCTTTTCTGAAGAAAATTTTCCATATTCGCACAGGATAATAACTTTATTTGCAAAAGAATTTTGTTGCCCATGACGTGGCCGAAGTTGAAAAGTTTGCGCCTTTTTGGCCATTAAGCGGGCACGAAATAGTCCAGAGTCCAGAGCCCAGATCGAGAAAAGTGTTAGTTTTCGAGTAACCTTGCTCACGTGGACCCAGGGATGAAACTAATTTTGTTTCATAGCAATACCTTAGGCCATATAAATATTAAAAATTAAAAAAAAAATAATAAAATAAAAAATAAAAAATAAAAAAATTGGAAATTTGGTGTCAAAGGTTAAAAATGCAGAAAAATAGTATCTGTACCATATTTTACTAAATTTGTTGTAACTGTGAGATATTTTTACAAAATACAGAGCTAGAATTTTTAATACATTCACAAAAGTAAAGGAAGTCAAGGATACATTAAGAAAAGCCAATCTGTTGCAGGTCAAGGTCATCATAATTGACCATAAAAGCTGAAAACGTGAAAAATTAGCCGAATGACTTATTTTCAATTCATCCTGAAATTTTGTGTGGGTCGTCCAAAGGATAAACTTGTTCTTTTTGATATGCACAAAACCATTATAGCTGCATCCCAAATTGGAATAACGAAAGTTAAAAAAATTGAGGTCAGAGGTCAAAACAGCAGCACAGTTATATTCCAAGTATATGTCAGTCCAAACCTGTTATAACAGTCGTATTTTACAAAATAGGAAGAAAAATATTTTATGAAAGACACACATATTTGTATATCATTAATTACGTAATGTATGTTCTGCCACAAGGTCAAGGTCACTGATATTGAATTTTGCCAAAAAGAAGTAACATGTAAGGGAAGAGCTAGTTTTATTCCCTTTCAAAGACTACCTTCCTAACTAGGGAAAAATGGAAACTATAAAGCCTAAGATTGGAACGGTTTAGTTTCATACTTTTAACCACGCGTACTTGCATCATTCTAGTAATTTAATCTCTGAAGCATTAGTTATGATCCCTTAATCTGATCACCAGATGTTGAAAATTAAAAGACCACTGGTTGCAGCAATTTAAATTTGTGCCGTCTGGCGCTTTTGCTCCTCGCTTTGCGACTAGATTAATGATGGAAGAGGGTAGTCCATTTCGAAAGTGCAACCATGTGATATTCTGTACAAAAATATTCAGCACAATTTATTCTATATTTCTTTTCGTCAAAATATAGAATCTACCTGATTTTTAAGAATCTGGACATGTAAGCTTTCACCTTCTATTGCAGCATATTTCTCTTTAAACCATAGCATCAAAATATTTTTTTTAAATTGTTCATTTTATCTGAAAGTATTAAAACAAAAAACCTAAGCAGTTCATGTCATTATTCATTAAGCGCATTTCCAGCGCATTTCTATTGTGAAACCGCATATTATGCATTGAAACTTGCACATGAAGCCTGATTTGACACGACTGTAAAACTAAGTAGATAAATGTTTAATATATTGTGGACACAAACGGACAACAAACTGATGACATTCCTGTTCTAGAGATGCACAGCTAATCAAAATTATTTTCTGCAATAATTCCTGTGATGTCATCAATGAAAATGACAGCAGAGTGAAACCAAGTCAATTTACATGGTACAAATCACTATTGTCTTGCACTAATGGAACTGTACTGAAAAAAAGCGGATGATAGCAAGACAACGAAAACCTGACTGCGTGATCACCTCATCATCATCAATATTACCATGTGAAAGAAGTGAAATGTCATTGCAATACATGAGCTTTACTTCATGGTATATACACTAAGTGTTATGTTCTTCAACACTGTTAAATAAAATGTCTCGAAGAAATTATATTTTTACTAAAAAATGTTAAAAATTATTGATATTTAAAATTTTTCAATGGCAGCTTTGTCTTTTAATTGAAGAAGTGGGGCCATTGATCGGGATAGCATATTCCTAGGCCTTTTGATGTACATTATAAAGGTAATCCTTTCATCCAAATTTTGTTTTCCCTTTTTTTTTTAGAACTTGATATTTTCTCAAGAAGAATCCTAAACTTTTTCAGATTTTAATCACAGGTATTTCAGGTCTTTAAAGTTTTATAGTGATTAACAATTTAAATTACTGTCTTTGAATTGCTTAAAACGAAAGTGTTATATTTATTTCCTCCATTTGTCAAATTGTGGCTATCTGCAGCTGGTCTTCACCTCCTAGCCTCGGTAATCTGCAACAAGATACATTGAGAAATGAGACATCATAAAGTATATTTTACAAGTTATGGTGGTGAAAACATGAACACATCACATCCCACCCACTCGCTTTGACGCATGA
This sequence comes from Hermodice carunculata, assembly GCA_964020975.1. Classification (NCBI taxonomy): domain Eukaryota; kingdom Metazoa; phylum Annelida; class Polychaeta; order Eunicida; family Amphinomidae; genus Hermodice; species Hermodice carunculata. The sequence continues at coordinate 14,806 of CAXHWN010002612.1, forward strand.
AATAAGATTTTAAAAAATAAAATTGTGCAAGGGGGGGACGTTAGAGCAGGTTGGACAGTATGACGACTTTACCATGCAAAACAGCAAAAGGACTGTACGCAGCTGGAGAGCAACATTGCTACACCATACTTCCCCGTACCATGAACCCCAAACATGGCGTACACCCGAGGGTGACTTTCACTGGATTTAACTTGCACTGAAACAGCATCGGGTGGCTCTCCGGCGGGCGGCTGTTCCTAGATGGTAGCGCACCAAAAACATTAAAAATCTTTCCCAAGGGAAAGAAGAAAATATATCATTCATTCGTGAAAGCAAGTGGTATCTTCATCGACATTTTACAGTGCTTAACACATTCACTGCTTATACATGTATTTACTTTTTTTCTGGTGTATTTCCCCACGTTATTGTCTCGGTTTCTATGAAGTAAAATATTTTTCACAAAATTTTCTCCTATGTTCTTGGTACCACAGAACATAATGTGTAAATATATAACAACTGAGTTCCTAATGAGCTTCAAAACAAAAATCTTACACATGATATTTGAATGAGCACTAGCCTGACTGGTATACTGGTGACGGTAGATTTAAGAATGACAAGACATTCCAGTTTCCAGACTATTGTTACGGTACTGACACGCAATATTTTTCTTTTAAACAGCACTGACGAACTCATCAGTTTTGCAAACATTTTAGAAGTTACACTTTCTTTACCTGTTTAAATCTGGCGTCCGGAACATTCACACACTTTACAGTCTGATGAGCTTACCTGTAATGTTCCTTTTACTGTCACTAATGTAAATACAGAGCATTCAAATGACAAAAACTTCAAAACAACCATGATTTTATCATCCAAAAACCATTACTCGGGATATAAAAATTAGTATATGAAGTGGATATAAAAATTGTTATAACTTTCTTACTGCTACAACCACATTTAATTTGCCTGCATTTTAAGACAAACATTGAAATTGTGGAACGACACATTTTGTCATATGTAAACTGCTGACGTATTTTTTTTTTTTAATTGAGTCTCATAATTGTGTTTTTATATTGAAGTAATATGGTTTGTCTTTTTCTGAACTCAGACTGCATCATCGTACTCAGGTGCACCATAAATTTTTAAAACCATTATTGAATTGTAGTGTATTATGATTTGATCCCAAAAATAAGCATTAAAACATGAATTGGTCTAAGTGACAAACAAACTGTCAATTTTGTACACTGAAGTTTTCTCTAAGAAACAAACTTACCATTATGATCGCTTTAGACTAAACGTGACGCAGAATTTTGCATGATTTTTATGATCATGGTGACGGAACCCAATGCATGCTTGCACGTCTCTTGAGACTTTAACGCTAAACTGATGACATCATTGCGGAAGCTTTCTCCTGCCATACAGAGTTCCTAATTTTACAAGCTAATTTCAGTTATGTTACATGCAAGTAATGTCCCACATTTACATTTGATTTCACGTTATTTATCTGAAAAGCGAATAGGGGGCGGGAGGAGCACATATGATCTCCGATGAGTCTCGTTTCCGTTTCTATCCGTTTCTATCTCAACTTATGAATGTATACAAACCCTAATGTGCTCATAGATTGATCCTATTTTTTCAATACCAAAATCTGGAATATATTAAACTTATCACATCAATATTATTCCCAATGAAGTGACAAAGTCCCTTGCTGTAGGGTGGGGAAGTTCCTTGACACCAAGAACTAGTAAGTTCAAAACTCTTACACACAAACTATATCCTGCAACACAAAATCAATTTATGAACTGGAAGGAAATTATCCGTTGCTTTTGTGTACAGGCCTATATTGTGTGAAGAATTGCAGAGTTGTCCTTACTACCTCCTATGTGTTAGTTCTCCCCGGTACAAAAAGCCACCTGGTCACCATAAAGTTATACGAAACGCGTAGTTGCCTGTGATGATCCCTCGTGTGCTTGTCGGTTGAACCGAGAGTAATCATTATCCAAATCTTGAATAGATTGTAACTTAGGCCTACTGTATATATTCCCAATGAAATGACCAAGTTTCTTGATGTAGGCTTGGAAAGCACCTTGACACTAAGACCTAGGCCTAGTAAGTTCAAAACTCACACACACAAACTATAGCCTGCAACACAAAAGCACTTTATTATTAACTGGGATAAAAGAATCCGTTGCTTTTGGGTTCAGGCCTATATTTTGTGAGGAATTGCAGAGTTGTCCTCACTACCTCCTATGTGTTACTTCTCCCAGGTACAAAAAGCCACCTGGTCATCATAAAGCTATATGAAACGCATATTGTAGCCTATGAAAAACATGGTTTGCGATATCTATTGTCAGTGGCCTGATATCCCCCAAAGTGTAGAATACTTCCGACGTTCCGTACACAAATTGCCTCCTAATTTGAACACTCAAAGGGCCAGATGCCTATATGCAATTAGTGGTCATGCTTTCTCATTTCTGGTTCTTGTATTTACACTCCAAAATAACGGTTTCTGTTATTCCTGTTCGTGTGTGCAGATTTTTTTTTTCAAAAATACTATAATGCACTCTTCTACATGCTACTGGATAGATCGATTCAAACAGGAGAAGTTTAATCTGAATTTTAAAAGCATGTCACAAAATTGCAGACATGAATTGTGTCTCGACCATAGTCGGACGATTAGGAATTTAAAAAAAAAAAAACAGGGAAGAAAAAATGCTCCCCAAAACACGAATACTTTGCAACGTGATATCTCTTGAATATTTAAATATAGTCACTGGTATAATAAAGTGCGTTGATTAAGAAATATAATGGCAGATAAAATATACTCTCCTGAATGTCAAACCTCCCAACTTTCCGCATGGTGCCCACCAGCTCCGTCTCCCTCACCGAGTTACCCTCGCTTGCTGTCACTGTCAGCGTGGCGCGGTCGTGTGTCCCATTTCGGATAGACCTGTGGTTTTCCACTTTCCAAGCGTACTACTGTCTTCTACGATAGCTTTTCCTGCAAAAATGAAATATTTATACAATTACGTTCATATTGTGTACATTACCATGAAAACTTCATTAACACTTGTGCAATACAAAATGAACAACGCATGCATCTGCCCACACTATCCGAATCCACTGACAGGTCTGGGCTGTTCCTTCTTCGTGGCTTAATTGTGTCTGCTTAGACAAAACCACGACGGGCACTAGCTGGACACACGTTGACCGCACGTG
>CAXHWN010002613.1:0-27000 GCA_964020975.1 Hermodice carunculata
AGGCAACATAACCGAGGCCTATATTATATTGTAGTCACTTGTTCCTGGTTTCCTAATTTCCTGGTAGCTTGCATCTTTGCACAGACAGCTGAGATCCATTTTCTTTGGTCTGGTTTGGTTCAGGGTGCATCAACAGGCATGGGAGTGGGCAAAACAATTGTCCGCTGAAGCGTTGGACGGGAGTGGATTCGGGAGTGGATGCCCCCCTTTCGCCAAGGGGGGGGGGGGGGGCCTGTAGGGCCTTCCCCAAAACTTTTTAAAACATAACGGATATTCTTGTGATATCTGGTGCATTCTGAGCACACTTTGATCAAACTTATTTTTTGTAGATTTTAAGCAAATAATGTTGACAATTAATGAGGTCCTTTACCCCAAAATAGTTACAAGATTATACCTGACTATATGCAATCCTCTAGGAGTTATGGTACATAATGGCAAAACATACTATTATCCATATATGATTGATACACAAGAAAGAAACCCACAGCAGGATAATTCTATTTCATATAAAGGCTCTAAATCAATAATTTTTCAGCTATCAAATGAAAGTAGTCTGAGGCACTAGGGCAGTGTCTTGGACGGACTAATGTAACACTCTGACTCAATTTAAATAATTGTCCTGGCCATTACCTTGACACTTTTCACGGACGAGTCAAGTTTACAGAGGCATACACAGAAAAAGAAAATCACTTTCAGCCATGAGCTGGACTGTTAAAAAATCAGCTATTCAATGTAACAAATAAATAACCAAGTCATTGTCTTGTCATTCAGGTCATGGGGGCAGTATGAAACTTTTACATTGATCACTATTTAGCCACACCAGCTCTAGCTACTTATTTAGTCCGTCCTGTTCTGCCTCTCTTCCTCGTATTTTGTCCTTTTGTCTTTTCTCTTCTCGAGGAGTCATTCACATGGAGGTGTCTTGAGTTTCTTTGTTGCTTGTACAACAAGTTCTTTTCGAGTTAGTCTACCCTGGCCTATGTGGGTTCAATGCAGCTTTTCTTGTTTTCCTTTCCTGACACTTGACTCCAATGTCTTTTGTGTGGTTCTAGTAGGCTGTCAGATTTCTGACAAGCCGGGGTAATGGATGCCAGGCTGGTCAAACACTAGTATTTCCTGACGACAAAATCAAGCCACTCCCACTGCCACTTGTTTTTTACCCCTTTGTCGACTACAGCCAACTTCAGCTCTTCCCCCCCTCTCTATGATGTCTTTTCGAAGACAAGCCATCCTCCTGGAATAAATATCAGTAATTTATTGATCACCTGTCATACAATTTTACCGTCGTCAGTTGGTGCCGTAGGCTACCCCACTGGCCCACCGGACTGTCGATATTCATTCAACGTTAAACTGTTACAGATCACCGAACAGAGCATCGCTGGTAATCCTGAGAGTGACCCATAACTAATAACTATTAATTTCGTTGTGGCTCTTTATAATTCATAAATTGATCATTAAACAAATAATTTTCCATTGGTAGTATTTATAATTTCTCGCTGGTCATTAATGATTGAATCAATCAAACCCAAAAGTGATCGACAAGTCCTAGGCTATAGGCTAACATACTTGGCTTTAGGCCGATTTTGTAATTGCTGGTTTTGTCTGGTTTCGGACTTGCTGAGCTGAGTGAAGAGCTTTCCTCTACACATTTTGGCCAATTAGGGTGGAATGCGCCTAAAGCGTGCAGAGGGAAGCCGTTGACCAGATATTAACATTCCATGTGACTGCAGGCATACTGGTACTTGAATGAGAGGTCTTTTTTGCAGGGAGCATGGATTTGACGCTTTTACTATAATTCGGAGCAGTCCCCTTGGCTGTTTAGGTTATAGCTTTAAAGTGACCCATTGAGATTCTGGTAGCAGAATCGAAATCCTTGGGGCAGCCCAGGAACCGAAAGCAAAGCTCGAGGTTCCTGGGCCCCGGGTTTCTGGGCTGCCTGAATGATTTCGATTCTGCAACCAAAACTGAAAAGGGTCACTTTAAAGCTTATTCTGAAATGTTGCTGCATTAAGATCCTTCAATATTCTCCACAAACATCATAAAACCACTAATAGTAACATTTCCACAAAATCCTCGAAGTGTCGTCCATGTTTCGCCGCTCATTCAGCTGTTCTGAAAATTGCGCAATCCCCCACACATGTTTTGCAGAGCCAACATGTGGTTATGAACGCAATTTATTCACCGGTAGGCCTAAAATATGATTGATTTAAACAAGATTTATTCTGAATTTTATGTTTCCTTTGTTTAATCATCGCTAAATACCATATATTAATTAAAAAGTATATCTCCCCCCAAAATAACGTCAATGAAAACAAAAAATACAAATCAATAGGAAAGGTAAGAATTAGCTCTACGGTGTGTATTCGTCCCAATACACAACTGAATACACAATCATTTGGAGGGCAGAGCTGTATATTCCCATCGGTTTGTATATGATAAAGCAACCTTAAATAAACTAGTTAGTCACTTTAAATTGTAGCTGTGGTCATATGATTTTTGTTAGGTATTTAATCATGCATCTAGACTTATTGTCTGAAATTTGGTGTTTCTATGTGCAGAAGTTTTCAAGTCATTTTGCAAATGACAATGTAAAGAATGGGAATACACAACCGTAGCCCTCCACTGACTACAGTGCCCTCTTTTAGGCAGTTTGTGACCTTTTGTTCTCGTCCTTGCCTATTGCACAACATTCTGCATGAACAGTGGTGAGTAGGGATGGGTGTGCATGTGTGAAAAGTAGATCTGCAGCACTTTTTAGACCATTTGAGTCATATCATCTCAAACTGGTAAAATTGATCGGGTGACCTGAATCCTGCAATGGCATTGGTCACTCGCGGTCATGCATCCTCAATCATTTTAAAATTACAGCCACAGGCTAACGCTAAATAGGCTTCAGGTTGACGGTGTCTAGGCTTACAAAGTTTTTGCATGTTTTCATTTTGAGTCTGTTGGATGTAAAAACAGCCCGAGAATGGAACAAGAGTCAAGATTAAGTGTGTTTGATGGGCTTATGTAGGCCTAGAAAGGCTGTATTTAATGCCGTAGAATGTTTATTATCCAACTTGTTCAACTCTCACGACGCCAGTCATGGCGACTGAAACAGTGAAAATAGATCTTGTCGCGTTGTCAGGTGTTGCACACTAGAGCCTTTGAGGACGAAACAGTCCCAGACCCGTCGCCAACAGTATAATGGGGTACCCAATTGTCGGACAGCTAAGCGCAAGTTTGCGTTCATTGCCAGGCTGAAAATTAAATTACATTTACTGATGTTGTTTGGCACTGCCACTGAAAAGACCAAACACTGTGGCCTTGCATTGTGGGTTGTTGGCGCATGTTCCTTCTCAAGTCACACTCCTTGGATTGCGAACGCGCACACATTTTACAAGAGATGATCAAGAAAACCCTGCCATGAGCAGAAAGCTAGGTGTGCCCAAATATCGAACATGGGAAGGTATTCGGCTCCACGTTATTTTTGTTCACCTTCTAGCTGGAAATTAAACTCCAGTTGAGGGAAGAACCTCTATATTTTAATACACATAATAGATTGAAAACTTTATTTTGCAAACTGCGTTGCACGGGTGTTGATTAACACTTGCCGACTATAATAGATATTTTCTATCTAAAAGCTGACATTGTGTCTGGAAATATGCAAATTGAAGTAATGGTCAAGTTGTCGTCGATCCCACATCAGTCTCTCGGTTCTCATTAAATTAATAATTTTTATTACACATATTGTCAATGAATGGCAAAACTATCAACGATGTCCGACAATTGGGTACGGCTCTATACTGTTGTTATAGTAGATATCCTTGCTCTACGGAAACGGGTTTTGTGAATATTACAACCATGGATTGTTATGTGCACGTATATCCATTGCATAACCTTTTCTCACCAATTAACCCTACTTTTGATGCATATGTCGTAACTATATGCACGTTGTATTTCTTTTCAGCCGCATTTTGGGGCATTTCTGCGGCCACAAGCAAAACTGTATCGTCCAAGAAATGATTAGTGTGCGTGCAAAAAATGTGATTGACAGGAAGTTTTAAAATGCCGGCAAGGTTCGTATGTAGGCCGCAAAAACGCGAAAATCGATGGCTACACTACAGAAATGAAAATAAACCACAATGAGAGGAAATTTCTTTCAAGAGTAAGGTAAACTACTCAGATTTGGCTATGTATGATATAGGCCTACATGGTCATTTTGCCCACTATTTACGTAAGATTTGCAAAATCCTCTTTCGTAACACAGGGTTGACAGACTGTCTATAGTGTGCAGCCCCCTTTACCCTCTAGTTACAATGAGCGCGGACGCCAAAGGAATGACACATTTTCTAGGTGTTCCATGACGTTGCCTTTGTCAACTGGGCTTTGTTTGACGTTATAGGCCTACTGACAGTGACATACTAGTCGGCGTGATGTTAACTATCAGTGTAGCGTCATGGAAAACGAAATTTCTTTTGCGTCCGCGCTCATTATCGTAAATATATTCAAGAACTAAAACTGCCGGATTTCGGCGGAAACGAGCAAGGTAGTTTGTCAGGTCATGGCAAAAGAGGCAAAGCCAGAGGAGGTTTTGGGAAAGGCGACGCCAAGCGTCATCGAAAAGTTCTTCCAGACGACATCCAGGGTATAACAAAAGCGGCCATCGGTCGTTTCGCTCGCCTTGGTTGATTGAAGTGTATCTCTGGTCTGATCTAAGAGGAGACAAGTGGTGTGCTGAAAGTGAAGGTTTCTGGAGAACGTCACTGGCGATGCCGTCACTTACACTGAACACACCAAGCGCAATTTAACCATCACCGCGATGGAGGTCGTCTGCGCCCTGAAACGCCAAGGTCCCACACTGTAAGGATTACGTGAATAGATTTGCTTCAATATAGGCTACCTGAAATCCAATGGTCCCTTTCCAGGCCACCAAACTTCCAAAGAAAGCTGTCAGCCATCTCCAAATATAAATAAAAAATAGGCCTAGTGAATGCATTGTACATTACCCGTTTGCACTCAGTGACGCCACAAAATCCCCATTTTATATTTTGTCTTGTTTGGTGTCACATATACTATAATAATAATAATAATAATAATAATAATAATAATAATAATAATAATAATAATAATACAGTGGCTCTCCGCTTGTCTGCCGCGGTCCTGTGTCACTCTGTCACACAGGTGGCCAAGGGTAAAAAAAAAAAAAAGAAAAAAAAAATCCATCCCTCACATACCCTATCCCCGCCTATAAAGGCTCAGGCTTTTCTCATGGGAGCCCTTATAAGGGCTACCACCATTCCCATTCCCTCCCCTCTCTGTACTCTGTGATTCTAATTTAACCTGTTGCCTTCTAACTCTTTTATTTCATTCCTTTTCTCCCAGCATCCTACCAGGTAGTCCTGTACATTGTTATTACTTTTCCTGCCTCCCAGAAAGCCACCTTTCAAACCTAAAATCCATGCTATACGTTACTCTTCCTCTAAACACTGAACCTCTTCTAAACACTTGTAAAAGTTGTAATTGTAATCTTCCCTGTGCAACTTTCTGAAAAAAATCTTCCCTTATCTCTCTATATGCATCGCACCACAACAGCCAATGATCCACGGTCTTATCTGCCTCTTGTCTATACAACTTACACTTTCCATTACTCCCTGTTGTCCACTTCTGTTTTCTCTTTTCTAGATTGATTACTCCTGCCCTACTTTGAAACAGAAGCTTGGATCCCTTCCCTCCATCCCAACACACACTTTTCTTTGGCTTTTCTAATACCTTGTATGCTTTCAATGTACTTTTTTCCCTGACTCCTCTTTTCCAGTCTTCTTTCCAACCCTCTGTAACAGTCTTACCTATATATATTTTCCAATTATCCACCTCATCATATCCTTTTAGTTCATATTTCTCTGCTAACCCGTCTATGTCTTTAACCCATCTTGTTTTTCCTTGACTACCTCATTGTAAACTTTCCTGCACCACCTGTCTTCACTTATTGCTTGTAAATAACCCCAGTACTTTAACTTAGCTTTGGCAATCTATCTGTGATTTTATTCCATCCTAACTCTCCAAGGACTATTATAACATATGTGGTTACCAATCTATTACAGGAGTCAATTACGGCATACGTGTTTATGATATTCCGAATAATTATAATCACAGCTAAATGACGTACATGTTATGTTATTAATAATTTATCCTGGCTGAAGGACTATCATTGCACATATTTACATGACTTTAATCATATTCATCACTTTTCTTCTTCTGTGGTTTCAGATCACTGTATACCAGAAAAATGTGATTTTTCCTGCTTTTTACTCTCAGTGACCTCAATGTGACTTTGAAATGAGTCAACTTGTACCTCCCTTAGGTCTCTAGTCTCTGGGGCCACATTTCAAATTAAGCCTTAAAAACCCCGGCGTTTGGGTGTTTACCATGCTCTTAATATCAAGCGATACTCTTTTTTATAACCCAGCATTTTGGGTCCTGTTATATATTGTATATGAGCACTTAAGTTGAACGGTTAAGGGGTAAAATTCTGGCAGGTTACCAATAGGTTACCACTTCCAAATTCTCGGAGAACTAAACTCATGTCTTCAACTCCGTTCTTTATTTTGAGGTCTGTGAAGTGAAATTTAAGTGAACACCAGTCCATCTTACGTTTTGGTCAACACATCCCCGCATTCATGAAAACAAGTCAGAAGAAAATAGACATATCTCTAGTCTAGTATCGGTACGACAACTGTTAAGTTTTTATCAATTCCCATAAACTACATCGTCCAATCTTAAAATCATTTCGCTAACAGGTCTACCAACAGAAAAACACGAATCTCTCTCTCTCAATCTCTCTCTCTCTCTCTCTGTCTGTCTGTCTGTCTCTCTCTCTCTCTCTCAATCTCTCTCTCTCTGTCTGTCTGTCTGTCTGTCTGTCTCTCTCTCTCTCTCTCTCTCTCTCTCTCTCACAGGGAATAAGGTGGGGTGTGGGAGGGTGCTGATCAGTTTTTTTGTGCATACCCATCATATTTCTCTGTACTCCTTACCGGTTTAGTGACATTCTCACTATTTTTCGTGTCTTCACATATTCAGGTAATTTCAGCCTGTCGATTCTTAATACATTTTTCTCACACAATCTACCTCTCCTGCAGGTCGCGTGTATACATAACGTTAGCATAGTTTACTCAACTTATCTCTTGTTGATGTTGGGTAGGCCTATCTCCAAGGGCCTTTATTATATGACATTATCGGTTATTCAAGTGAAATATGTGTAAACTACTACTACTACCACTACTACTACTACTACTACTACTTATCCCGCCCCCACCCCCTAGTCAAGTTGCACGGCAATGCCCTCTCTTGATCCAATCTGCCCCTTGAACAGATAAGCAAGAAGCAGCGAAACATTTCTTTTAGCGTCACGGAAGAGCTCCAAAGACCATCATTCAAATAGGCCTTAGTGTTGATTCTTCGTAGGACAGCCCTACTCGTGTTTCATGTGAGTGGCATTGAATATTAATCTGTTCAAAGTCGTAATGACAAAAAAGTTTGCATGAAAGAAGGCTATTTAGAGAAGGCGTCATAGGTATAGTAACGGAGCAAAATTGTGTAAAGGGGAAAGAGTTAAAAATGTCAAAATCGCTTTGCTTAACACAGTGATAGGGGTGTTATTTAGGTTATCATGGAAAACACCTAAAAAGCTGATTCAACATGCCAGGCACTAACAAAAATATTATTTCAATCCAAGATGGTACCATAATACATCACTTCATAAAACTTCATTAATCTCTCTCATCTTGGTCTACAACGTTACTGAAATAAAATAACGGAAGTCAAAACGATGTGTATTTACAAATAATAAAAATCGAGAATTACCAACGCAAAGGAGGTGGGGAACAATTTTTGATTAGGTCTCAGAAGTTGCCCATGGGAAAAAGCAACAACACAATTTCAGGCGATTGAATGCCTAGATTATTTACAAAAACAATTACACAATTTCAGGCGATTGCATACCGACATAAATTACAATAGGCGAGCGGCCAGAGACCCATTTTGGAGAATTACCCCACCGTACAGAAAGCTACAACATGATTTTTTATTATCTTTAGGGTCCCTTAAAATTATTTTGCCCTGTTGTCCTCAGTTACCTGTGTTTGGTTGGAATGGAAACGACATCTTTAAACATAACCTGTTTTCGGCGAAATAGTTCATTTTAGTGTCATCTGCTATTGCTTGTTAGCAAACTATCATATATATAAATATTGCTTTCACCACACCAAATATATATTAAATTAGTTTTTCCATACTAAGAAAATGCTTCTCTGCTCCTAGACAGGTAATAAATGCTACAATGTGAAACTTGAAATGTAAAAATCAGGCTTAATTATAGGTAGGACCATTTTACTTAAAGTCTTTAAAAAATGTCGAAAAGGCAACGAGTACCATATGCTCTTCTTTTACCCCAGTATCTTACCATTATTTATATACAAAGCCTATCTTCCTCTTTTGTTATGACTTAAATTGCACATTGTGAAAACATATGCCACACCATTTATTATACTTACCAATAATGACTACAAATACCAGACATTTCTAAGATTTTTTTTATAGTTTACCTGTCGATTAAAAAAATCAAATCTTGCATACGTGTTGATCTTGTCATATTAATTACTACAGCAATATTAATTTATTTTGAAATGTTCTAAAAAAAAAAAAAAACCAACAACACAAAAAAACCAAAAAACTTAATTTAAATATTTAAAAAAATTAATATTTTTTTAAGGAACTTTAGTAGTTTTTATGTGGAAAAATTGTCCATGGTTAATAGGCTAGCGGCAAATGCTTCAAAAGTGCCCTAAAAATAGGTGCAACCCCAACCAAAGGTATAACAAAACACAACCTATATCAAAATGTGTGCACATGTCTCCTCTTTACAGAAAAATAGGTTGTGGAGTCCGAAAAGCGTTTTTTGGTATGTTTACATGCCCGTTTCTATGGTAACCTCTATTTTTGTGGAAAATGACTACTTTTCACTAATTTTTTAATGACTGCCTTATTTTTGAAGATAAGCACTCCAAATTTCATCAGAAGGTAGCACTAACCTTACATTTTCAACAAGCGTGAAGCTTTTAAAAATATTATTTGATTAACATCATTATTATTATAACTACATGCAAAATTTTGTCATCTATTTGGCAATATAAATACCTCTATTTGTTGATTTTGTATGCTGCAGTTGCCAAATTACCAACAGTGGGGGTAAATGTTAAATGATGAAGGTAATATATTTCCAGGGATATACTGATACCAAATTTACTGGAGTATATGAAGTGGACACCATTACATGTATGCAAATTAGGCTTCAAATGTTGGGGTTTTTGAAGCAATTCCAGAGATGTATATCACACATTATGTGCTGTACCAATGCAAAAAGTTACATTTCCTTGGAAAGCGCTTCAAAGCATATAGAACATAGAATCCCAATCGTCTTATCAACATTTTTCGTTCACAGCTTCACTGCAATTTTATGGTTCCGCCACGGGGGGGGGGGGGGGGGGGGGCATTATGTTAATGGGTTGTCTGGTCTGGTCTGGCTAGCTTGTGCAAAAGTGCTTTCTCCAGCACGCATTGTTGGAATTTGAGCAAATTTAGCATATATATTACCAAAAAAAATATGAAGTGAAGACATTTGAGAAACCCTATCATTAAATTTATGCAAATCAGGTCATCTTCAAATTACGATTTTTATAATTTATGTGTTGTGTTGTAGAGGCACCAGAAAGCACAAATCTGGGCACATTTCATTGACTTCCAGAGTCCATGTCGGATTCTAACTCTGCTATGTGATTGTCTCATTATCAGTGTTATTGAGAATGACTGTGCATATTGTCAAAATGTGTTACATGATTGATAATATACACATGGTGAACTGGGTTATTTTCTATAATGAAGCTTGGACCTGGTAAGAACACCCACGTTTTAATGTATTTGCAGGTTTGATAATTTTGTACCGTGAACCTAAAATCATGAACCTGGAACCGCCTTCCAAGAAGCCACCCCCACCCAAGCTAAATCCCAATTCCTGTGTTTTATGTAGCAAATCTCTCAACACAGGAAAAGGGACTGATCACAGAACAACTTTGGACAAGCTACGATATACGCTTGCCTCCACCACAGACCGATCAGCTGCTCAACTACCGCCTACTGAGGATGCATTTAAGGAACATGTGAAAAGGGCACAATACCAATGTGCCATCTGGTGCCACAATGCCATTGATCAATTACATACAGCTCTTAAAGCACTATCATTTCGAGACATAACAAAAATTAATGAATATTTGGGTCTTACTGATTCAGAACACACATTTCCGCATTTTTTTTTTTTTTGTGAAATTGTGTACGCTTACACAACAATTATTCGGAAACCAGATTCTAATAAAAAAAAATTAGATCAAATGTTTTGCAGCATTCCTTTCAAACACAAAATTATTGATTCACTAGACATTCAGTCCCTTTTCAAATTGAAATTTGTTCGTAACATGATTCCCAAGGAGCGCAAAATAGAAGACCCCCCCCCCATCATTTCCTATAAATACGGCAACAATATTGGACAAAGTATCATGAATTACAAGCAATTTCTGGCTTCAATAACTCTTGAAAATATCGCAGCGAATCAAAATTGTGACTGTATGTCTAACAGTAAATATTCTGATTTTGTTGATGCATGCCACACACATGTATTTACAGGTAATTTGGATTGCATACAAAATTCAAGTTTAAAAGAAATTATGAAAAAAGGTACAAAATTTCGGATATGTCCCAAGTTGAACATTGACAATATTTTTCATTATACATGTGATGCATTTGATTCCAACTGTATCAAATGGGCAAAGAAAGAAAAAATAGAATTTCAGAAATTTAAAGGATGGTAATAAAAGTTGAAAAAAGTCTCTAGAAAAAGAATTTATTGCTACAAATCCCACATTAAGAATTTCAATACGGTTAATCTAAAACAACCTGAAGTTTCAAAAGCGGTCAAAGAACTACAAGAAAGTTTTATAGTCATTAACATAGATAAGGCAGGGAACAATCTTGGGATCATCTGCAAAATATATTATCTAGATGTTTTGAAAAAAGAACTTGGCATAAACAATATTTCAGACATAAGAGGAAATGACGTATATAAATTACACAAACAATCCATTGATAATTTGATAGATACACATAAAGATGAGATGAAAAGGAATTTTTATATCAAAATTTCTGAAGAGGACTCCTCTATTCCACTTTTGTTCTGGATACCCAAATTACATAAAACCCTTTTAAATCTAGATTCATAGCCGGTGCTGCAAAATGTACAAGAAAACAATTATCAAAAGAAGGAACATTGTGTTTGACTGCGATTAGGAATCATTTTTGTAAATACTGTAATGCAATTTCTAGAAACAGTGAATTAAATTGTTTTTGGAGTATTAGCAATTCTTCCGAGTTTGTATCTAAAATCAAAGATGTAAAAGCAAAAAATATCAAATGTTTTGATTTTTTTACACTGCACACAAATCTACCCATAGATGAAGTCAAAAGTTCACTTTCAGAATTAATGAGCAAAATGTTTAAGCATAATGGTAAACCATACATTAATATTAAATCATATATGAAGAAAGCATAACAGAACAAATATTCAAAAAGTAACATTAAATCGTACACTGTTGAAACTTTGATAGATGCTATAAAATTTCTTTTGGATAATACTTTTGTTCAATGCGGACTATTGGTTTTTCAACAAATAAAAGGCATTGCAATGGGTAGCAACTGCTCCCCTTTACTGGCAGATTTGTATTCAACCTGGCTTGAATTTAAGTATATGGATAAACTGATGAAAAAGGACTTTCAAATGGCTACAAAATTATCAGACAACGCAAGATATATTGAAGACATTGCTTGTGTAAATGTACAAAATTTCAGTAAAATTGCTAAAGAAATTTACCCAAAAGATATCCCTTTGGTGGGTAACAATTCAGATGGTTTCAGAGATGTGTTTTTGGACTTGGATATTCAGGTCACTAATGACAGGTTTTGTATTAAAGTCTATCACAAAATAGATGAGTTTAACTTTGAAGTAGTTAATTATCCTTTCCCTGACAGTATTATTTCAGATACTATTGGATATAATACGTTTTTTTCACAGACTTTGAGATTTGGTGGTATTTGTTCTAAATTTGAGGACTTTGCATCTAGAACCAAATTTTTATGTACAATAAACTTGAGTCAGGAGGATTCAAAGATGTACTTTTGATCAAATATTTCTACAAATTTTTTGCTGTAAATATCCTGAGATGGTTAAAAAGTTTGGCTTCAATAATTTTAGAGATTTTAGACTTGCCCTTTTTTCGACTTAATTTTATCTTTTGGCATCATTCTGTTTTAATGTTCACCTTTCAGACATTTTAGGCTAGCTTGTTTTCTCTTAGGCTAAACTCACAGGGGCTGTCGGTAGCGAGTAGCGGCCTACGACAGTTACAAGCTTGCCTAATTGTACTTGATATCTGGTTAATATTTTCATTGCATTTTTTTGACTGAAATACAAATGACTATCAGTAGCAAGCAGCGGCCGACGACAGTTACATGTTTGCTTAATTGTACTTAAAATCCTGTTAAGAAAAATTGTTTTGATAACATGTTTTTGGCATAAATGCTAATGACTTTCGTTTTTTTCTGACATGCCTAAATGCACATTTACTCAATATTAAAAAAATACTCAAAAGTGACAGTATTTTTTCAAATATCACAAACCTGACACATCACGTGGATACATTGACTCAGGGTTGGCAATGAAATAGAGCTTAATTGTTTGAGGAGTAAGTGTCATCATGGAGTTTGTTTTACATTTCTGGTGCATGATGTACATTGTTGCAGTCATTGTTAGGATTTCCCTTGGTTTATACAGGTGGCCTAGCTGCAACTGTTTATTTTACAACCACTGGGACTGCATATAATGCCCCAGCTTGTTTCCACTTCAGTTAAACACTGGCGGATAGTTTAACTAGAAAAGCTGTCCAGCTAGAAAGGGTACATATTGGTTCAGGGGTAAGTAAAATTGTTGTTAACTGAACCTGTAGTACACAAATTTGGTAATTATAGTTTGTTTGCCAGGTATTCTTCTTTCGTAATGAAGGTCTGCATTTATAAGCAAAACTTCACGTATTTAGCTAATTCATCATTTGCCACGGTCATATTTATTCATTATTATGTGGGTTGTCTTTGCTGAATATTTAGCTTAGACAAGGAGCCGGTACTCAGAGAGACATGTACGGGTAAAAGGCTCCGAAACATGTTGAGTAGTTACCCGCGGAAGACCCTTTAATTTATTTTGGCTAATACAACCTATGTCAAAATTTTACAGAGGAACGTATGCAATTTGGACAATAGTACGTCTATATGTATATAGGTTAGACAGGGACAGGTTAGCTTATAGAGAGTAAAGAGTGCGGACTGCGGAATAGGGTAATGACTACTAGGAAGTGGTTTTGGACAAAAAGACACAAATACAACAGTCACATTCCTAACCCTAAAGTGAGGGATCCCAATGGTAACGGCTTGGAAATGTCTAATGATGGCTATCTCAAGCCTTTGATGTATACCAATGAGCTAGCCCCACTGGAAGTCCGCAACCTGACTCATATGTATTGCACCGATATTGAGTGTACCCTCGCAAGAAAGTGCCATTGCCTCCAGACAGGACTTAAATGTACAGAATTATGTGCATGCTTTGGACATGAGTGTGCAAAGGACACTTTTGACACTGAAACAGACAGTGATGATGAGGAAGATGATGATTGAATCTTGGCGTAGAATCTCCAAACTGTGACCATCATTGATCAGCTTTCTGTATTTAGTGTGTACATATACTTATACTGTTTTCCTTTACTAAAAGGCATCTTGAATTATAGTTTGATGCCAGAGATACATTAGTTATGTTGCAGGACTCCATGGGATGGTTCACGGTAAATTACGTGTAGGTGTGAATACATTGTACAAAGTACTATCTTATTTTATCAGCTGTATTGGCAATTGTTATGACGGTTCCCTAAGCGAAGATGACATATGATAGCCATATTAGCATATTAATTAATATGCATATGGTATACTCATATAAACATGATAAATAAAACTTGTATTAGTACTGTTCCTAATCATTTTGCCTTTTTTAAATAAACGAAACTATGTCATAGTAAATATAGTATGTTATCCGTTGCACAATACTTAATTTCGATGTAAATTTCATATATCTGCATAAATGAACATATGATAATTAGGCACTTTGAACAAACTCTGTATATTGTGACTATATTAGATCAATTGTGCACATTTTGGTGTTCATTAAGCCTTTCCACAAGCAGTATCACCAAAGTTATTATTTTTAAGGACAAATTTTAGTTTTCTCAGAAATGGCATAGGTTGTCATGGAAACGGGTAGAAATATGTATGATAAAACGCTTTTCAGATTCCACAACCTATTTTTTCATGAAGAAGACATATATACCTATAAGAAAACATAGGTTTTAACTTGTTATACCACGGGTTGGGGTATGACCCCCGAAGGGCCCTCTATGCAGCAGGTCTATAAACCTAAAGCTATACCTAGTTCTTGTTGGGCGTTGGTATCATCAAATCGAATATTTTGGGCATCTCATCCTGAAATTACAGCAAATATTAGGACCTGTCGCGTCCAATTCACGTATTTACTAACGCTGTCAGACACGCTGTACAAGCCGCCACATTCCTAGCAAGTGAGTTTTGCAAGTTTTGTAATACACATATTAACCATACCTGGCTGTTAAGAGTGTTTCGGTGTTGAATTCAAGACTGGGTAACGATCTTGCTTGCCTCAGTGCAATAATAATGATAATAGGTAACCGTGTCATTATACAAGGGATGAGTTTCATTGGACGTGGTGCTATAATCGCTGCTGTACCATAGAGCTAAGAAGAACATGTAATTACTATGAAAATTCAGTTAATATTGATAACAACATGCACATCCGTATTTCAACACTTTAAATTTACAATGATTTAAAGAGAATATGCGATTCAAGTCTAATAATTATGCTTACACTACTTCTACTAATAATGATAATAATGATGATGATGATGATGATGATGATGATGATAATAGTAATAATAATAATAAATGATCATGAATATACGATGTTAATAATTTATTGCACACCGATTCTTTTGGGAAAATAAGATACAGCAAATACATCTACAAAATATAATAAGGATGACCGTCATTTTGTTGAGGGTACGTTCTTGTGTGATGGTAGTAAATAAATAAATAAATAAATAAATAAATAAATAAATAAATAAATAAATAAATAAATCATTGTGCATTCTGACACATGCTGGTTCGAACACGCCACCCACACTTCTAACGTACACCGTCCTATCCATTATGCCGCATATGCATTTTTTATTTCGAAAGCCTATGTGCATACAAAAGTTTCAAAAACAATCTGATTTTGCTTTAGATTATGAAAATGCAAATTACAATAAAAATGATAAGATATGGACAACCCTGAAGTACCAAAATGATCTCAGCAGCATGCCGAAGTCTTTTCCATAAATTCTTCCCTTGTAATATAAAACAAATAAAATGAAAATATACCAAAAAGGCAACAAAATCCATGCAGAAAGAGTTGCAACTTTCTTAAAATTGTCACAGTAGCGGTGACTGTAATATAAAATCATAATATTATTATCAATAAAGCTGTAAAATTGGGTTTCATGGCTTCAATGCAGTACAATATACAGAAAATGTGAAATCGTGAGAGTAAATATATACTTGTATGTATGCTTTGTTTTCTTCCCCTTAAAACAACCAGAAGTAAGGACAACATGCCGAAATATTATCTCCAGAAGCTAAAGATAAAATTAGGACATGTTGTATATTTCTGTACGGTGTTGTAATTCAACTCCTAAAATATAGCTCTTTTTGGGGGTTGGCCGCTCGCCTACAAATATAACATGCAATTAAGTTATCACAAACATGGGCTATATACCTATAAGTGCAAAGTGATACCTTTGATGTAGGCTATCTTAACCTTGTTCGTATTCTATATTTTGTCAGTTTATAAGTTACATTGCTTCCTTTTCATTATGTCTGATCAGAGTTATGGAGCAAAATGACTGTCATTGCTGTGTCTTGAGCAAGTTGGACAATTGAAAACGCACGCGTGCATACACATACACCTCCGAGTCATCAGATAAAAAGAGACAAACAAGCAAAAGTGGCAATTTTTTAGGGAAATCATATGCAAAGCTGTGAATTTATCAATGAAGGGAAAGAAGTATTTGTTAGTGAAGAAAATGGGCATAGAACTTTCGAACATATGGATTGTCAATCCTCTAGTCCTCACTTCGGAATTACCTTTAAAGGTACGTTTTGTCAAACTTAAAAAGAATTGAAAAAAAAAAAACACTTGAATCGAAAAAAAGCTGTAAAAGTCAAATTAGGTAAATGAACATAACTTAAATCAAGTTTATTATATTTTTCTCCAAAAAAACCCCGTCTTATGATAGCTTAAACATAGCACGCATATAACGTTTTCCCTATAGACAAATTTGTTAGATTTTCATACGCGATTTGTTATACCCAAACGAATCTCAGCGTTTAGGCCTCTGTTCTTCATTTTTTGTGCCATTGTAAATATATGTATGTTATATATATATATATATATATATATATATATATATATATATATATATATATATATATATATACATATAAATATATATATATATGGAGCTCACGCTTGCTTATTATTATAATTATTATTATTATTATTATTATTATTATTATTATTATTATTATTATTATTATTATTATTATTATTATTATTATTATTATCATTATTATTATTAGGGGGGGGGAGGGTAACGGGACACAAACCTTAGACAAAATTAGGCTATGCACTGTTCACAATGTGTCACAAATAAACCAATTTTCTTCTTGAAATAATTTATGCTCGGTGCACATATTCCCTTCTGTGGAAATATATTTCATAAGTTGACCACTGTCATAAGAGAAAGTGATGTGATGCATATTAATGCCGACGACAGTTGTAGGTCTATAACCATGACACTTTTTAACTTTACTGCACGTTCATTGACTCTGTAGCAGGAAGGGAAGTGTAGGCCCTACACTAAGCTTTTTAATTCAGTGTGTCTGAATATAGGAGAGAATCATGATTCTCGATTATATTTGTATGGTAACTTTATGTCGCTGTTCAACACACTGAACTCTAGGTGGGCGCTTGACCCCCCATTGTTTGTTGGGAACTGGGACTGGGAGAAGCATTGCACACCTCGTCTGCCCTAGTGAGTACAAGATGCACTACTCTAAGCCTTGCATGTATAGATATACTCTGAACTTAAGCCCTTAGTTACTTTGACTGTTTTATGTTGCCAAGTGTTTCTCGTTTACATGATAAATCAAGAGTAAATCGTACATCTTGCATCTGTGACATGAATAAGACCAAAATTTGGAAGACTGGAGGCAGGTCAACCTTGAAGGTGACTGCATGCCCCGTTTCCAATCCATTTATTCTTGGTTGATGGTGGGTTGGAAAAGGGGCACCTTGTGACGACAGTGGAAATTAAACAAAGATAAGCCATACGTTGTTTGAAACACCAATAATAAGCTAACAACAGTAAAAGTCCAGTTTAGCCCTAAATAGTTATATTGGCAATTATTAAAAAAAAAACCACAAAAAAAAAACCAAAAACAAAAACAAAACAAACAAACAAACAAACAAAAAAAACCACACAAAAAAATCCCCTATATGCCCCCTTTTTTTTCAAATAGAGTTCAAGGCATGGCAAATCGGATCAACTACTAGGCTTGCAAGCGTTTGGCATATTCCTGTAGGCAAATTAGGCCTATTAAAGTGTGTCACTCTCCACCATGCCAAGTTTGTACAAGCGCATTTCAAATAGACGCAGCTCATACAACCCTCCGCAGATGGAAAGAGCTATGCGGAAAGTAGCAACTGGACAGTCTTTGCAACAAGTGCCAAAAAAATCTAATTTCCTAAGACTACTCTTCAAAAACATGCAAATGACAAGGTGGAAAGCCTGGGACTGGGAGGTCCTGCATGGTTGCCACTTGCGTTCTTGGACCTGAAGCCGAATAATCGTTAGTAGAACACATTTTTTTGTTAGTATCCAGTGGATATTTGGCCGGACAGTGTATGACATCCGTTCTTTGGCGCACGAATATTGTGATTGTGAACTGAATGGCGTCTATAGATGCTGGTTTCTCTCGGACAACAAAACAGTAACTGGTAGGGTTTGAACGGTGGCATTCATTCAGAAGTAGGCACCCTAGCATTAGAATAAGAAAGCCAGAATCTTTGTCACTCACAAGAGCTCATTCCGTTAACAAAGTGCAAGTGGATACGTGCTTCGCTCAATTGGAAGATACTCTGGCTTAACATGGAGTAAATTACCTCCCGTGGGTGACATATAATTGCCATGAGACAGGATTCTCTCTAGTACACAAGCCCCTTAATGTTGTGGCAGGTAAAGGTAAACATAGGCTAATGTATATGCGTCGACCAGTGGGGAAAAAGGGGCATCTACAACCGTCATGGGTTGATGCAACACTGCTGGTGAATCTATTCCACCAATGATGATCTTCAAAGGGAAGCGTCCACATCCCATATGTTGGAGAAAGGTCAGAAAGGGGCATGAGTTGGATCTCTTGTAGCCCTCGGTGACATTCGCCATAGGCCTACAGTGCCGTAGGAACCGAGGGCCCGGGGGGGCCCTGCCCCCCCCCCCCCCCAAGCAGGGTGCACCTTCCGTGCACAGTTCATCACTGGGGGGGGGGGGGGCAATAGTTCAAGGCTTCCTACGCCACTGGCCTATGGACAAAACTGTGTTTCTTACATCCTACATGGTCATGTTATTTCTCCAACCACCGCAAAAATTCTGAAAAAGGTACACGGTACTGCTGATGGACGGCCATGGGGCACATACATTGTCCCTTGCAGCAATGCGGTTTGTCATAGATCAAAAAATTATACTGCTATGTCCAGGCGCGGATCCAAAGGGGGTGAAGGAGGTGCACCCGCATCCCCCCTCCAAACACGCACACACACACACACACACACACACACACACACGCATATTATCTTTGTAAGTCTTCAAACATCGCTAATTAATGTACATGAAAAGTATAATAGCCATTCTATCATGGGCAGCGGGCAACAGCCAATCAGATGGCTGTATTTCAATCTTTGACCAGTGGGACCAGTCCAACATTGTTTGTATGTGTGTGTGGAATCTTCTGAGGTTGGTAGAATCAATTGAACTCTTTGGTTGCATTAACTTACAAACACTTAAATTCATTGTGATAATTTGGAGTTAAGCGTAGTGACTGCAATGAAGTGCCACTTTACTCAGAGATTATATGGGTGTGTGGCAGACCTGTGTATGCCTACCATGCGAAAAGTGCTGCACAGGGGAGGGGGGGGATTATTAGAGTTATATTAAATCTAACCATGGTCGAATAGACTTTAATACTCCCCATTCAGTGATTGCGTGGACTTTATTACATCCATCGGATATCATGACCTCAGCGCTTCGGTCATGATATCCGACGTCGGTCACGAAATCGACACAATCACTGGGTGGGTAGTAGTAAAGTCTATAGTAAAGTAGCAGCCAAAGTCTGATACCAATCCAATAGTGAATCCCAGACCTGTCAAGTCGCCCGACTTGGTCACAATACTCATATGAAGGAAAAGTACAAAAATCCATAAGTCTGTCTGGCTTAGACAGTTAACTGCGAATGATGCAGACCATTTTCATTGCCCTTTGTCTGTGCATACAGAGTTGATATGAATGAACGAATGTTTATTGACTGCACTGTTACAAAAATACAACAATTTGTCAAAAGAAACAAACACACAAACAGAGCAACAAACACTTAAAAACATCAACCATAAAATGAGAAGATCAGACCCCAACATAAGTCAGGGGTGCTTTTGTTCGTGAATATTTCCTTTAATTTTACCTTCAAACATGAAACTTGGATGACATGTGGTATGTCGTTTCCAGCTGATAATAATTTCTAGTGTTGCGTGAACTGAATGTCAGGAGGCACTCCCGGGACCATCCAGAAGAAGTCAGTAAATACATAGAGATGAAAAGTGAGGGAGCTTGGAATACCATGTATCAGTAAATTATATTTGAAACCTGGTATTTCAGTGTGTTTGTACAATTATTTGTCTGTTCAAATCTGCAATATTTTGTCCCCAGAATGTGTCAGATTTCACCATTTTGCACGCGCAACTTAACAAATTTCGGGGCAGGGGGTATGCCCCCTGACCCCTGCAGTGAAGCTTCGTGCCTCTCAGGCTCTCACAACCAGCTCGCTCTGCACAGGTTTTCAGTACGGCTGCAGTATTTCTGGATCCGCCCCTGCTGTCTACCCCTTTATTGCACCCATTGGCTACAACCGCTCGGTAGGGCAGTGCATAAGAGTCCTGATTTTAAACGGAACTAAATATGCATGCGGTTTATGTTCCTTTATCCTGGGGAAAGAATAACCAGGCATGCCTTTTGCTCACTTCTCACTGCATGAGGCACAGATGAGATCAGCTGCACCATGGAATTGGCAATCAGTGATTTCAGTCCTTGTGGAGTCTATCCATTCAACAGTGCTGCCATTCCATCCAGTGCTTTCCTAGCATCCCAGACGACAGATGTAGATGCTGTGTCTAATGATGACAAATCGGGAGAAGTGCCGACGCCAAACCTGCCACCTGCAAGTCCAGCCGTTGGTGAAAAGTCTGCAGAAGACACCCCATCAGATGTCCCAGAGCCTGAAGCATGAAGGCGCTAACGTTTCTTTACAAAGTGTGGAGAACTCAGTCGCAGACCTATGTGACACTATAACTGAGCTGATAGCCCCCCCATATACGTTAGTGGCAGACGAGACTAGGTCTACTACAGAGGACCATTCTGGGGCTGGTGACGCACATCCTTTTTCATCGCATCTTGTTCTGGCGGCAGTTAGAGGGTTTTCTTACAATACATGGCAGCAGAGGGAGGACATTGCTCACCAGAAGGTTTGAAGAAGGGTATGACTGCATTACAGATGATGTGTACTGCACACAGAAAAATACTTAAGGATGCCCTAACTACCCCTAAAAGTGCAGTTGCTGCAACAAGGTAAACAAAACATAAAAATAACATTTTCCGAAATTCTCCCTATATCCCAGAATATGAGGTAGGAAAAAAACAAAACAAAACAAAACAAGAAAACTACAGTCGCACGTGGTTTTAATTTTGTCGAAAATATTCACCGTTCTGGAAGATCGAGCTCTGAAACAAAGAAGAAACCTGAGGAAAAAACCAAAACGGAAAGTAGTCCCAAAAGAACGTGGAAAAGCAGCTGGCAGTACTACTTGTCATAACCCAGAACCGGTTGTAGCGGAGATACAATTCGAATGAGGAATATAATAGCATTTATTGCGACGAACTGTTTGTCAACCCCACTACGGAGGACTGGCTTCGGTGCTATGTGTGCACTAGCTGGTGCCATGAGGCTTGCACTGACGAAGAAAGTACCTCACGCAGCACTGTGTCTGTGAATTGTGTCGTAGCTAGTTCTGAGTAGCTCTCTTGTGAAGCTATTAAACATGTTGGGCTAGAACAATTACATAGATTTTAACGCTTTTGTTTCTCTATTAATTATAGTATTGCGCATTGCACACATTCCAATTTAACAATTATAAAATATAGCCTACATATCGGCTTTATCTCTTGTTTTTTAGACATTTTCACTTCCAGTAATGATTGTCCTTTTTCCCGTCTAAGACCTGCCCCCCCCCCCCACCCGTATTAGTGGGAAACGGGCGAATGCTTCATTTTTGTAAAGGATTTCTTGTTACAATTAAAAAAAAATGTTCCCCGAAAGACAATAATTTTACATAAAAAAAGTAATTTGTACTTTGCAA
This sequence comes from Hermodice carunculata, assembly GCA_964020975.1. Classification (NCBI taxonomy): domain Eukaryota; kingdom Metazoa; phylum Annelida; class Polychaeta; order Eunicida; family Amphinomidae; genus Hermodice; species Hermodice carunculata. Next base: position 21,998 of record CAXHWN010002613.1, read on the forward strand.
TACTCGAGGCTGCTTCAAACTTAAAACTCAGTTTTTCGGACAACTGCAGTCAATGGATCTTATGCTCGCGACACAGCGCATGCGCCAAATTTTTTGACGCTCAGTGCATTGTGGACTTATTTGTAGTCTGCGAGCCGTTATGGCGATACCTGTGTCGACTATGAAATTACACATGTAGCCATGAGAAGCTTAATTTGTTATTTGGCTGTGTGCTTTTCAACTTATTCCTGCGGCAAACAACATAAATTTTATCCCTTGCCAACAAATAAAAACTGGGAAAACAATGGATACGAAGAATTCATGTCCTGGAAAGGACTGAAAGTTGTGTAAATTCGTGCCCATGACCTCGTCATACAACGTTTGCCGTATAACTTTGAATGATGACATTTGCACATTGCGATCAGTCTGTACAGTTTAGTTTAAATATATCCATTCCAACTGGGTAACCCTGTCATCTGACTCATATTCCTTTAGGAACCAAATCGTATTGTGTGTTTTGCAACCAACGTGTAAACACTATCTGTGGCCAATGATAAAAGAATAGATAGATAGATAGATAGATAGATAGATAGATAGATAGATAGATAGATAAATAAATAGATAGGTTAGTAGTTAAACGAGCGAAAGAACGAAAGAAAGTTAAAGTAAAGAAAGAGAGAGAAAGAAAGAAAGAAAGATTATGCTCCCTAAAATAACAAATTTTCCTTCCTTTATTACTTATTTTTCAAAGATAAATACAGTTTGTTTCTCGAGCAAAGTTGTTTCAAAACTAAGTTATTTATTCTTCTACAAACTTTAATTTCGGAGTAATCCGGGTCAGATATGAAAATAGGAAATGTTCAACTTTCATTACGCAATGTCATACATGGAAACAGGGACGTGTTCATCTGTAGCAGAAATTAATCAGATTGATAAGCTGAGATTTTGCTCTTCCACCTTTGTCATATCCAGCTCGACTACCCATTTATTAGTCATCTGGAAGTAATGTTGGACAATCCTGTATAGATACATATGTTTAAACCATTGAGGTGAGTTTTCTTAATCATAACCGAAAAAATATTCATTTTAACGTTTATAACTACAGATATTTTTACCATGCGCTCCTCAACTAACAACCCGTGTGTTGTTTCTTGGCGTGTTGTTTTCACAAGTAGTTTTTTCAAAGCAACCAGTACTTGTGCTAATCTCGTAAACTCTTTCATAGCTTAAGCACCGGGTGATTAATTTTATGCAAACATCGTTAACACAAAGAAAGGTCAAGTACTTAACACGTACTAATGGTTTCAGGAAACACACTTTGAAGACTTAGGAGCCTAATTCCATATCGCTAACACGTTGTTTTCCCATTTTAAGTCGGTATTTTTAGGGTAAGTGCGTGAAATAAAAAGAATTACTGAAATAATACACATGTACATTGCAAAGATGTGCAACACGCTTAAATGTACAAAGTTGCATGGATATCCGTACAAAGGATAGGCTCGTATAGGCGTTGCCTGCTCCCCACTCGAACATGTATTTTGAGAAATAAAATACGTTTAAACCAAGAGAAACACACACACACACACACACAAAGAAACAAAAATATAGAGTGCTTGCAGGAGCAAAATGTGTCTTGCCTGTACACTTGTTCGTTTGTATATGTCTTTCAAACCTTTTGATTACCAAAGGGATGTCTTAACGCAAGTGTACGTTCTTGATTTGAAGAGAAACTGTTGAAGTTCGTGCAAGTTGTCGTTAGTATTATTGTGCCTTTTATTTGACAGTAAGCACACCAAAAATGACATTTGGCTATGTTCGATGTGTTCACGTGTTTGCGGTTTCCCCTCATTGAAAGATCAATGATACCCGCGCTCAACCAGATGGATGCGGTCTCTCTGTTGCATTTTTATGATCATTTTGTCCAGGGATTATTCTCACTGAAAGGCAGACCTCCGCGTCAAAGAAAATACACTTCTTAAAGTACGATCGAAACGCAACAGTTAACTCGGAAAAAAGGAGAAAAAGAACGGAAAAATAAAAAACTAACCACAAGCGAAAGAAAAAGATGAGAAAGTAGGGATGCAAGCAAACAAAAAACACAACAGTGAATTGATGATATTTGCTCAAGCCCCAAGTACATCCTTAACTTTAACTTATTTTTCCCCCTTAAAGACTTAAATTTTCCACATTGTTTTTGGAGACAAGATAGTTTCTATACTACACCTTCAGAAACCAAATATATGTTATATTTGTCCGACCATATTAGTGAAAAAACTCGCTAAACAACGAGTGAAACTTATTACGGCGAGCTATCTAATATCAATGCAGCCCTCAGACTGATCTCAGCAGCGTACTACAATTAATCCCAGAATGCAATTTCCCAACATGGCGCTAATTTATTCAAAATGGTGACCGTGCATAAGATCTATTGCTTTAGTGTTCCGTTTCCCCAGTTACCCTATTAAATAAATTATATTACCAAGCCCGGAGCACAATTTGCTCTGTGACGTACCCTCTGCTTAGTGAGGCCTGACTACCACGAGGGTATGCATAGTCAAAATGAAATAGGGCGCGAGTGAGATATGCACAGTTTTGTTTTAATTTATTAACCTTGCTTGCTTAATTGTTCATAACTTTAGTCGCGAGTTTGCATGATTACAAGAACTTGATCAGAAGAGGAGAATCTGTCGTGAGATCCATCGAGAGAGATCCATCGAGAGAGATCCATCGAGAGAGAGACAGAGAGAGATCCATCGAGAGAGAGAGAGAGAGATCCATCGAGAGATCCATCGAGAGAGAGAGAGAGAGGGAGGGAGGGAGGGAGAGAGAGAGAGAGAGAGAGAGAGAGAGAGAGAGAGAGAGAGAGAGAGAGAGAGAATCCCCATATCGTGGCGGCCCTTATATGAACAACGACATTTCAGGAAAAAATCATTATCTGAATAGCCCTACTGAGTAGCGTGCTAAAGAGACTCCACTTTAACGTTTTCGATTTTGAAAATGATAAATAAAAGTTTGATGTAACTTAAAAGTTCTCGACCATATCCTAATATAGGGAAATCCGGGTCAAGAGTGCGTAGTTTTGTAACATCTTGGTCGCCTCGCTTCGTTTTTACAATTAAAAAAAAAACAAAAAACAAAACAAAACAAAACAAAACAAAACACCCCCCACCCCCCCACCCCCCCTCCCAAAAAAATGGTAGGTATAACTTTGAATTGAAATATTTATTACAAGTTGATTGGTGCTATTTTTATAATAGTATCACCGAAATGTTATACACGACCTTGCCCGATCGATGTTCTTACCGGGCGAGGCCATGCATATCGATGGGACAAGAAAGCCTCGGCCATATTATAGGCCTACTATTTGTGTGAAATAACCTATTGGAATTTTTGTTGGTACTGACCCGACTGACATCAACGATATTTTAGTATAAACCTTTCCTGATCATAAGAGAGTACAAAGTCAACAGAACATGATTATAACAATAAACAGCTTTCCTCAGCATGCCACTGTCAGTTGTTGTCCTGCGCGTGCTTTTACTCCCTTATGACTATTTGGCTGATCTTGCCCTGTAGAGCCTCGCCCCACGAAGCAGAAAATAAAATGCTGTGAGTCACTATAAAAAAAACTCGAAGAAAATAAAATATACCACACTCTGCTAACGTATGCTTTCTCAGTAATTTAATTAGGAGACATTAAGAGTTTAGTGCTGGAACAACGGCATAAGAATATAAATGGGAACCTTAAAAATTCAAGCTAAGGGTTGTTTCTCGAGCTTTTAATACCAATGGTCAGACATCTTTATTAGACCTTTAACAATGCAACCATACTCAAAATTAATATAGGAAAGGCAGCATGGATTTTACCTTATCCCCTATAGGGATTACCGGTCAGATGACATATGACGTCACGTACACCCTTTTGCCCAATACTCCCCAACATTAAACGAAAAAATGTCATTTCTGGTGTAAGATCAGAGCTGTTATGTCTTGGAGGTATGGATCCATGTTCATGAAGTCCATGTGCATCTGTCAACGAATGGATTGAGATGTTATAAAATAATGTAGGCTCCGTCCCAACATCGGGCCGCTTCAAGATTCAGCTTGTAAGTAGTTGAGACCGCAGTCACAATGCCGTTTAAGCGTACGTTTCTCGGCAAAAAGACTTGAACTGGAGGGACAGGAATCGAAAATGTATACCTACAGCAGGCGTGATTAGTTGAAAGGACCGCTATCAAATTCAACAAGTTAAGCTTTTTGGTGAAATTGGAAGCATATATAGGTGTCTCTCGGAATAGCTGGACACATTATATAGTATCGGCTGTGCGGAAGCCAAAATACTATTAGCATGATTAGCATAACAATACTCTGTTCCGTGGAATTTGTCAGATTGTCCTGGTCAATAGCCTGCAACAATATAAAAAGAAACACCAGTTTACATGTCTAAGTTAACCTGCGCTTCTCTAAATTAGAAAATGCTGCATGAAGTACCGATCACATTTGAACAATTTAACAAATAAAGCCAGTGATATGACTGTACCCTAAAGGGAATAATGCGTTAATTGGCTTAGTGAACTATTTTTAAGGACTCCGGATACATTAAGGCCTCACCAGCCTCACTACAAATTGATATCACTCTTTACTTTGAATCTGTTGCTTTGAGCCTGCGAAAACTAGATAATATTGTTACTGGGATAAAGATCTGAACAACCCATTTGTACATAATAAAAATGTATTTTGCAGTAACTTCCAATAAACATAGCAAAAGTGCCATGGGGCTCTTGAGTGATGTCACCTTTTGTATTTTGAGAATAACATGAGAGAGAGAGAGACGCTTACAAAGTATGGAATAAAATTCCTTTCTTTTCACTCCTAATGACACAATTATGCTGAAAAGACTATTTTTGTGCGTATGTCTTTCACAAAGATGTTGTTTTTTTTTCAACAACAAGTGCCAGATTTATTTTGATTTGCAACAATTTATAGGAAAATATCTGACAATTTCAGGCATGCGTACTTTCAAT
>CAXHWN010002613.1:27200-56200 GCA_964020975.1 Hermodice carunculata
GACATACAAGCAGCAGATAAAATGTTAAATTGGTGCCAAGGAAAACCACAGGCATACTCAGATAAATTAGACTAAGAACAGATAATTGTGCAACTAGACTTGCCACATGATCAGATTCACCGGGCAAAATTATTGTATCCCATTGGTAGCCAGCTTTAAGAATACGTTACTGATTTTCACCTGACCAAAATAAAATAGACGTTAATATCTACAGGAGAGCAGGGACGTGCTATAGCACGTCCCTGAGGAGAGAAACAAATATTGTTATTTCTACTGTTTACTCATTTTCACGTGAGGAAAATAGGTTCGTCCGAATTTCGAATGCCAGGAAACCGTTTCTTTCTTTTAAATACATATAAAGGTGAAAACACGCGACCGTGCCGCCATAGACTTCAACAAGATTACCTTATTCTATTAACACTTCACATGGCCAGTTACAATTTTACCTGGTGTAAAAGTCACACATAAATTACATACGAGGCTTTTTCGCAATATAAGACATAACGTATACAACTATTTAAGGGCCAAAGTTAAAGGCATACAAGACCCAAGTTATTAAATGTGTGTACAGGAAATACAGTTTATAAATACACCTGTACACAGGTCTGGAAGTATATGGTTTATAATTAAACATGTATATAGCAGGTGTGACTTAATTTAACTGTTCAGAATACTGTTGCACACATACATCAAACGATGTAATATGACTGTGTTCGTTGTTTCCTTCTCTCTTTATCTTTTTGAGAGAGACACACCGGTATCTGTTGAAGCATAAACAACTTACCTTTTTGGGGGTCTTAATGTTAGTTCTATAGGATAATGGTCGCTGACAGCCTTTGCCTAAAAACAACAAACCAGTTTGATCTTTGTATAAAATACCTAGTATTATTAATGCATTGCCTTTATCGGAAACTTTAGTACTTGTAAAAAATTTAAGTATAACTAACTATCTTTTTTTATAATTTGCCATCCAGTAATGTTTTCGTCTGTTTGGTGGTATATTACTTTTCCTTGTTTTCTACTGTTATGACTGATAGAAGGATTCCTCAATACATGTACTATTAAATGCATTTTTGGGTGCTGAGATTCTCGGCAGATGTACACGTAGTGTATATATATATATATATATATATATATATATATATATATATATATATATATATATATATATATATATATATATATATATATATATGTATATGTATGTATAGTGGGTCTTTTTTATAATTATATTCATCCAGACTTCCTAAAAACAGGATTTGTCTGTTCCAATATACATGCACTCTACGGGTGTGTGTGGTACTTCAGCATTATATCCACCTGTAATGGTGGTGGACCTCTTGACTCTAGTGATCAGTATCTGATGTTTTGTTTCCAATTCTTCTAAGAGTATACATATAAGTATGTTGACTATGGTCATACCTCATTATAGTCTAGACCTAGGACTTGATCAAAACGGTATACATGAACACTGTCCGGGACCAATTGGTATTCAACACGTCCTGTAACAACAAACCTGCAAACAACATTGGAACGCTATATGAAATAAGCCACAGTAACTAACGCTTTATTTGTGTTGAGCCAAATTTCTCTTCTGTTCCCTCCATCTGTATTAGTACTCAAGCAGGACTCCCAACAGAATCCCTTTCCTTGATGCCTAGGGCAGTGAGCAGGAAGGGAAGGTTAGTTGCGCTAAAGCCTCTCCATGAAGGAAAACGAGTGTTACTGTACTGTCAGGTAGGCAATTCAAATCGATTATTGTCTGTGGAAAAAAGAATATTTGTATAAATTGGTTCTTATTGATACCGTCCGAAATTTAAAGGAATGACTTTTTCTGGTAAATGAAGGGTCTGGCCAAAGATAGGTGCCCTGTCAATGTCCACCTGTTGGTTCTCAATTTTTTATGTTATGCATAGTATTTGGTTTTTGTCTTCTATGTTGCAATGTCTCCAAAACCACGAGTTCTGAGGCCAAGTTTCTAATCAGTGTGTGTAGGCAGAACTTTGAATCACATCACACCAAAGATCTATTGGTCAGCATATTCCTTGCACCGGACAGGGTTGCACTGATATGTCTGCCATATCATTGAATTAGAAGACTGACCATTTGATAGCCGGACAATGTTGTTGTAAAAAAGGATTGAGTTGGCAAACAGATCTCCTCAGCCAGCTGTATTCATTACACAACCAAAATCACCAATACAGCATGCCCAATCGGACCTGAGAGTTAAAAAAAATGAATGTTGTGACCAGCTACATCCATGTCTAAGGTGAAGTAGCAACTTGATGTTGAACAACTTTGCAATTCTATCAACCACTGAAGTCAGTCCATGGATAGGCATGCTACAAAAGGCACAGTCTGCACATGAATTTTGAGGAACACTGTCAGTTCAGAGTGGATTATAGAAAAGGCATGTTCACTTCTTGGCCTCTGCAGATCATAAGAATTGGAATTGTTGCTTATTTCTTACTCATTTTTTTTTAATATGTACTTAAACACCTTGATTTCAGCAAATTAATCTGGTACGTTGTTCTCAACTGGATGAATCTGAACTCTGATATGCATCATTAGTGCAACATAATTGATTGCATACACCTGCATGGCTAGTTGTAGATCGAATAAACCCAATCCTCGTTTGTCTTTGTAATTTTATTTCATAATGCTATCATGGAAATAGCAATTAGGAGTACAAAATAAAAGTAAAATCATGCTCATGCGCATACCTGCATAGCATTCTGCAAGATTACCATGTTTTTGCTGTGTTGAGGGATCATGAGTGAAGCATGCTGCAGGCCTGCTAGACCGAAGATCCCTCTGTGATGGGTAAGTGCCTATTACCCTGACCTACTTGGAGTTGACACAGATTCCTGATGGTGTTGCTGGCTATCTACATATGCAGGTACACAGGGTGTCTGTCAAAATATTTTGTTCTACACTCCCCATACAGCTAGTGATATAGGAACATACAGCTTGATTTGAAGATATCAATTTAAAAGTAGGCGTCCTTCAATCAGTATAAAGGTCCAGTCCCCATCCTTCAGAGGTACCAAGATAGATGTGATTGTTGGATTATGAAGTAATGTGTTCAAACAGGAATGAAAGATGCAGAGATGGATTACAGGTGTCCAACGGCTCTTGCCCAAGGCTGTAGGGAATCACAGAGGACAGGCCATGGCCTCTTCCATCCCATGGGTATTGATGGCAATGTGCACATGAAATAAAGAAGGTTGACCCAACTGTATAAAGGCAAGACAGTAGCCAAACTCTGCCATGCTTAGTACATACATAGCTAACATACAATTGCCCATCGGAGGGCACCATACTGGATCCTTGCACCAAAATACACTGGATCTGATGTGGGAAGAATGGTATTGAGAGGTGCGTGTGGTTGACCGGGACACCAACGCTAACCCCTGGAACTGGTTCTCTTGTTTTGTAGACACTATCTTTTAGGCTCATGTTTACTGTGCAGTGACAAAAGAACATTGGCATGATCAAACTTTGGCCTCTGTCCTTTACACTTGCTATGGCTAGAGCTTCATTTTAGGTTTCAACTCAGTCACTTTAATGGTAGAGCCAATATCCTCCTCATGTGTAAATCTAGGTTCATCCTTCTAAAATTTGGGCACCTCTTGCAAAGCACCTTCCTGGAACAGGTTTTTTTTTTTTTTTTTTTGGTGTTCACTTTGTACCAAAAAAACTACTAGTGGGCATCTGTAGCCAACTGGTCTGAACATTTGAATCTGTGTAGGGGTGTGTGGCACCCTAACGTTTTATGTTGTAGTCCTGGATGACTGCCAACCCATCATGTAATTTGGGGGTTTCAAATTTCATTTTGAAAATTGTTCATCCATTAAGTGTAACCTGCAGTGCAGGTATGGAATTGTAAATCCCCACGATGTGGGAGATGCAGGGGAGGAGTGAGCCACTTAGAATCTTAACGTGGCAAGCTGGAGGTGACCTGTAATGAAAAACTGAACCTTTTGTAGTAGTTCTGCTTCCTGTTTTGATACTTGGGTGAAGGGAAGGATGAAGTTTCCCAAACCATGTTGCAGTTGATCAAGTTAGCCAGGACCAGGCGTGGTGGTATTCAAAGTAGCTATGGATCACAATTTCCTTTGAAGGGACCAGATGGTGGAATGGACTATGTCAGTGTTCATCTGGTTTCGGGAGACTAGTCCATCAGAGGAAGCTGAGTGTGATAAAGTCTTCTTTATGACCTTTGCTACCTTTTTGGTTGCCCTGCTGATCAGTGCCAGCGATTGAAATAATAGATAAAGAAGTGTGACAATGGCTGTTTAGTGGAACAAAGTAATCCAAACTCCATTCTTGATGGATGGGTGTCCCAAAAAGCAAGACATATTTTGCTATATGTCACCTCATTGTGTGTCACTATCATCTCAGAAGTTTGCAAAAGCAGTCCTTAGCATCTGCATGAAACTTAACAAAAGGCTGCCATGGATGAATATGGGAGACGCTAACAACACCAATCAATATACCCCCCCCCCCCCAAAAAAAAGGACTGGAAGGAAACGATAAGGGTTATATATAAAAATGACTTCAATGTTGCACCAAACTGTCGAAGTCAAGAACATAAAACTTAAGGTGTATCGGAATCATGTTCTCCGGTTAGATGACATTTGCCTACAGCAGGCAAAAAGTAAACTATCAATTATTCTTCTATTGGGAAATATGTATACCAAGAGGGATTACTCAATTGTTGTTTCATATCTCATGTACTTTGCAGTAATACAAGATGATGATGATGATGATGATGATGATGATGATGATTATGATGATGATGATGATGATCATAATGATGATTATGATGATGATGAGATGTGAAATCATCAAAGCAGATAGGATTTGGAACTGCTTTTTGCTGCTGGAATGGTTTTTCTGCAAAAATCATTTACCTGTCATATGCACAGTCGGTAGTCTTAACCGTAGTATCAGCATCATTATTTATCAGCCAGATAAATTTTTTGTCCGTCCACATATCTATTTTTTTCCATTTGCTTTTCCGTACATAGTTGCAGTCAGCATTGAAATCTCCTGCTATGATCACATCCTGGTGACAATCAGAAAAAATTATTAAAAATTTTGTCAGAATAGGAAGTCAGCATCGACCTGTACATTTTTTTCAAACTACCGTTGATTAGTACACTTAGAAGTTTCATTCCCAAGACCAAACAAACCTAGCAAACATTCACATTCACATACAAATCTAAATCAAAGCAAATGTCAAATAACTACATTTACTATACAAATCCTTGTTCAAAGTAATTCACGCTCATATTTGCAATATTACAGTAGGAGAACCCGTTTTAATTGTTTGCATCTTCTGCACAGTATTTATCAATATACGCTATCTAATACACTTGCTTTTTGGTAATAAAAATAACTGCCCAATACTCAGTATATACCGTATATTATGAGTCAAACATCATATGGCATATGTTAAACTTACTTTGTGTCACGTCATTTGGTATAATAAGTCTCTGCACATTTACACTAATGTCAGGGGTTATCACGGATTACTGCCTTACACAGGAATGGCACGTAACAAGTTGAATTAGTGCAATTTAATATTCAATACTGTAACTAAAAAACCAATCTCTGTGATTAAATACCACGTGGCTCATATAGCAAATCTCTCTCTCATTTATTCCTCTTCACCCATCAAATGATGATGCCCTAAAGCTTTATTTTTACCATTGCATGTCAAGGTCAACCTAAATATTAGGCGCACAACAACATGGTAAAGTGTAGTGATTAACAAGAACTTAAAGCAGTGTTTAATCCGGCAAGAAACCAACTGAATTTGTTATGAATCCCACTCAAAACAGGGGTATGTTGTAAACACAATATAAATTAAGGTAGTAGTACAAACATTTTTATCAAATGAAATGCAGTTTTGTCGTATTTTTGCCTGAACACTACGGTTGGCTGTCCAGGACAAATATCAATCCCATAATACAACACTGATGACATATTGTCCTGAGATAATTAATATGTGTATTAAATTATAAAAATTGAAAATTTGAAATTGTTTTATTGGTCGTGGGTGTGCGTACAATGGTGCTATTTTATCAGTTCAAGTACAGCTGAAAGAGGTTTATTTTTTATTTGTTACAATTTTGAAGCCCTTCGCGACAGATTGTGATCTCTATTGATGCAAAGGTGACAGCTTCCAGGAGAGACATATTTACAATACGTATGACACATTCAACGATCTTAATTGTTGCTCTACTGATGTCATCTATTTAACCTTTACACTAAAACATTTCAAGTCGTAACATTAGTCTTAACACGTTTTCTGTGGGAAAACGTCATGACATTGGTTTAGTTTAGCTCTAAGTTACACTTCGTATATGTTGAACTGACAATAACCGAATGTTCATCATTGTCGCTCCAGTGCACAAACTAAAACTGTGGTCTGTAAACAACACTGGCATGCACATTAATTTTCTGTCAGGGTCTCTGACCCCGGCGTTAAGCAGCAGTGACAATCAGACTACATGATACGGGCTTTTGGACGGAAAACCAAGAGTATTACTAACTTTCTGAAAATAACGAACAGTTCAAAACATATATCGATTCCTGCATGTATCAATTAGTATTTTTGCCCATAGATGGCACTTTTGAAATTTTTATCTATCTGTTGGCCCCTAGAGGGCAGAATAATATAATAATGTTTGAATCCATGTGTGTGATCATGCCTAACATTGCCGACATGTAATTTTATCCAAATTGCTCGTGTACGTAGAGTAACATGTTTTGCAATGTTTGGTGGAGTCGAGAATGGTAGTCCAGCTAATTTTGATGCCCATACTCTTCAATGTAGCCTGAGTCCTGAGTAGTCACATCTTTTCGTTTGGGAACGAATCTTAAACGTGGAAATAAATATGCGAAGATTTATCCTGTTTGTGTACAAGAGGTATTGTATTTGTGTTTGCCACGACATTTTGCACGCAACAATCCGACCGATCCCTGCCATATATTGGTTTTGTTTTCTTGTTGCAGACATGCTTTTGGAAATTGTAATTGGTGAATTTAGTACATTTATAAGTGTCATCAGCTCCTTATTACCATAGCAAGGCCATTAAATTTCTGACCCGGGGCATATGTTCTCTATAATTTAAATTATAGAAACTATTTTTATTTTGACGGGTTACTATTCAAAACCACTTTAATGTTATTCAAAATTTCTTACACGTGATTCATAGCAGGTTAGGTTTTTTGGACTGTGTGTCATATATAAAATTTATAGCATGTCTTCAAACGTCAGCCAAATGACCTATAGATTAGTTATCACGATGTACTATTTAGGTAATCCGGTATATATATATATATATATATATATATATATATATATATATATATATATATATATATATATATATATATATATATATATATATATATATATATATATCTGTGTGTGCGTGTGTGTGTGTGTGTGTGTAACGTATATTATGTTTTGCCACACTAACAAAACACAATTTTTGTTATTGACGCAGTGAAAAAAACAATTCATTTATGTCAACATACTGAAGTGACAAAGCACTGCCCAGGAAAATCTTATTCCATGTCAGCACAGGCACTCATTACTGACGCTTTCAGACCAGCACAATATGGCGTCCAGGCAATCCTTGTCAAGACCTTCGCACCCAGACCATGAATAGACCAGGCTCACCTCACTAACACTTCCATGGTCTCACAAGGCGACGAACTACTCCGCATAAGTACTTGAATACCAACACAGTGCTCTGACGGGCCACTTCCTTTGCAAATGGATAATAAATCAACGATGAAGTAGAAGGCATGCGTTTAGTAATATTCCCGGCTACTTTTAGCAGATACGACTCAAGTATATTGTCCTTACCTTGATTCCCCACTTATTTACGACTCTATTGTAAACATCATCCAGATTGTCTATTTCCGACACTGCATCTTTCGGGCTTGTGTGAATGCCAATCATGACAAACTCTTTGAGATCTTTAATGGTAAGAAAAGAAATCTGCACACAAAGCATAACAAGGACTTGTACGATTAATAACATATGCAACAAAATCCGCGTAATTGTCAATCAGCAGCATTTTGGGGCTCTGAGACGAATTGCCGCATTATATTCTTCCTTCTCGCTGTTAAAAAGTAACACTTAGAAGGCAACAAATCAATCTCTGAAATTGATCCTGAGGTGGGACAGTAAAATGGATTATTTATTTATGTATTTTTTTAATTTTAATTCTTTTCTGGGGGGGGGGAATCTATGAATAACGTTAGACTGAAGGCCAGAATGAACAACAAATGGGTTTTTATTCTACTCATTAACGCTCATAAAACAAATAGTATATTTGCGAACAGTTATAAAGGTGACCATTTCTGGAAATTTAATAGCTAAAAGCTTTAAATATGATTATTTTTATAACTTGTGAGCTAGTTGTTAAACATTAAACGCACTGAGAAGCATGTCAAAATGGCAGTCCTGTTCCCAATATGTGAATATAATTCTTATTGTGTCCATTCAAATTTCGAACGTTCTTTACAGATATACTAGCGTGGCTCCAAACGTGCGAGGGATTTTTAGATCAGCTGAACGCAAAATCCCTCGTCTGTCTGGCGCCTGTCGTCCACAATTGACATTCATCTCCAAAACCACCGGCAGATTCACTTCAAACTTGGTAGGAATATACCTTGTGGGTCTCTGTAAAATCGATTCGTATGGTCATGCTCCAGAGATGTTTTTGATTTTTTTTTCTCCCTTTTTTTATTTTGTTCAGTTTTTGGTCAAATCTTAAAAAGCCTTCTTCTCCAAATCACTTTGCCAATTGCTTCGAGATTTCGTAAGGTCACTTCCGGGGACCTATAGTTTTTGATTTGTTCAAGAGTTGACGCTGTTTTCTCTTTTTGTGTGTGTATACTATTTTCGACGTCTCCGAAACCATCAGCCAGACTCACTTCAAAAACGGTGGCACAGTATCCTGTTTCCTCTAGCGGATCTCCACCATAATTTGTTCACTTGGTCATGCTTCTATAATTTTTATTATTTTCATGATTTTTTTGTTTTTGTTCCTTTTGGGCCCAAATCTGAAAAAGTCTTTTCCGAAACCGCCCACCCAATTGCTTCGAAATCACAAAGGGACACTCCAAGATACCCTAGCTGTTAATATCTTCATGAAGTGGCGCTGCATTTTTTAAACATTTGTTTATGAATTTTAGCATGTTATTTATCCCTGGCTCTATGGAGAGGGTTGTGTATCCACTTTTGCGTCGGCGCTATAACGTCGAATATGAAGAGCCTTGGGTAAAACGGATGCTAGAAGACAGCTTCGCTTATTGCAGAAATTGTGAGATCGAGGAATTAAAACAGCTCTTGAGCTGATCATTTTATAATAGGTATGGGCTTCAATAGCTGTTTTATGGCTCAGATATCATGTATATGTGAATTCGTTCGCCTTTTCCATAATATTCATGAGATTTTGTGTGGCATGAATTTGTCTATACAGCTGACCTGATCTCAGTTTATGGATCTCAACTACATGGTCAAAATCAAGTCGCTTACTCTGGACCAACAAACAATAGCTGGAAAAGCATCTCCGCTGTTTTGACTGAAGGCCTCTGCTTAATTTGTTTCACGACAGGTGCAGCCCAGTGCCAGGCAACACTAACTGTTTTTGTTCGGGACAGGCACATACATGTTAATGGAATGTTGAATCCGAGTCATACAACGAGAGTGTGTGTTCTGACATTTGTGCACGTTTGTGTAGGCACGTGAAGCCCACGATCACACCTGCTGATGGAAGGTCGCGTTGTGTCGATAGTATGGTAACAATTCTACAATGTGTTCATATAGGCTATCATTGTATTTTGTAAGCCTGTACAAAAATTTAATGAAGTGCGTAAATTTAGTGATATATGATTAGACCTGATTTCAGCTTTGCGGTGATGTATGAAATCGATACTGCCATTGGCACTCTCAGTTTCACATCATCACACACGCACAGTCTGCCGCGTTAGCCGATAGCCGGAAGCCCGTGTCTTGTAAATTTGTAAATTTTGCACCAAACAAGCAAAAGGGATCTGTCTAGAACTTTCCTCCATGCTGCTCTGACTAAAATATGCATTTTAATTCAAGAAATTGGCAAACTGGGAGAACAAAATGACAAGAATAAAACGAATTGGCAACTTCAGGCACTTCACGTCATGTTCGTGGATGTTTTGAACGATCGCCAAGCACTTTTATACTCCGCACTTCCTGATTGGCTAATATCGAGAAACCAATTAATCAGGCTATGTGATACTTGGAGTCCATGATTGTACACGACGTTGAAAGAGAAGTGTCAAATCCGTAATTTTTTAATGCCATTTGTTGCCACCAACCATTAAAATATTAGTTGTATGTAACAAATGTATGTAATTATATTTGCTGTTGGTGTATTTTGTCGAGGGTATCAACAAAGAGTTCGGAAAATAATCTGTTGCACATGGTCAGGTTGGGGGCGATAATATGACACTTCAGCGGACATAGTAACCATCGGGTTGAGTAGCCTCTGACTGTGACCTAAGCTTGAGAAATGTCTGTTTCTTGCATCATCAGCATGGGACAGCTAAATTGAGAAATTCTGTGATCATGCCTTGTTTACTTTAGTTTAGGAACATTCCTGTCACCTGGTGGACTGAGGTGTAGGGAGAAATGGTGGGTGATAAAATCTCAAAAGCGGTTTCTCTAGGGAGACCCTGCTCAATTTTTTTTCATGTGTGGACTTTATTTTCGGAGAGTGGAGGTTGATGGGGTTGTGTGATCTTGTCAAAAGTGTGATGTTCATGACTTTACAAATTCAAATTTAAAGTTAAATGTGCCGTGCATAACTGTACTTAGTATACTAGAAACATAGTACATAATTGCAGTTTATTATATTAAAAATATATGAAATCTCAATTCAAATGAATTGGCAGAAAATGACTGACACATGGGCTAAATTACTTTTCGCCTGATCAAGGAAACTACATGTCTACGTTGAAATATTGCTTAATAAACGCATCTTGCGAAAACAATAATAGAACGCCAGTGCATCCAAGAACGGTACAGTTGATCGGATTTTTGTTAAAGCATTGAGTAGTCTGATGAAATGTTTCTTCCTCGGAGACTCTAATTAACTTGACATATCTCTGCACGGGAGGCATTATACTAGTATTCTCATCCCTATATTGCTAGTTTTTAAAAGCATATTGAGATGTGATCGTCGACGGAAAGCCTTGTCTGAGACCGGTACACAAAGTTTTGCGTCTTAATTTCTAATGGTGCCCTACAATTAAAAATACGATGGACACATGTAATATACCGCATAATTAAATTTAACGATCCAACGAGTTGCAGCAGTATTTTAATTTGTAGCAAAACTTTCATTTATTCATTGTGCTTTAACAAAACCGTGTGCAATTCCGTGCTTTTTAAAGTTTCGAATGGTATTTTGTATAATCCCATCCTTACATATGGTATATGATGGTTAAACAAATTCCGCTGGTCGATGTGTCCTTTTTGTGTCTTCTGCATATAACACAAAAAGCTACAAATACAGTTTCGCATTGACTATAATATGACTTCAGAACAGCACAAGACAGCCCATCTAGCATCCAGCATCCCCCCCCCCCCCATTTACTTCGTGCTGCTTAGCCTTTTGATGTACCGAAGTTGTAAACGTAGGTCCTGCCAAAGTTATCACCAAAGAGAGGAGACCATATAGATGAATAGATAGATAGACAGACGGAAGGACGGACAGACAGACAGACAGACAGACAGACAGACAGACACAGATAGATAGATCAAAATCTCAAGTAATGGTGAGATATACCAATCCATGAACGAATGAACATTTTATCCACGCATTTTTGTGGTTTTTGGATGGTTTAGATTTCAACAGAATATAGCAGTATACCTGAAAAAAACTGGTGGTCATTATTTGTCTCCCACGAGAAAATATTTCCATGAATTTGAGCATGAATATTATATATTGCTCGAAACACTTCAAGAAAAATAGAAACAAATTTATCAGAAAAAACGCAATGAAGGAGGCTAGAACTTCGGAATGATGATGAGAATAATAAGTTGCTACTTTTACTGGGTACATTACGAGGATACCTGAAACAGTGGAACTGAATCTGGCTACATATGGTTCCCTCTGAAATACGTCAGCTTTATCTGGTGCCTGATATGTTGCAGTAACTTCGACTTTGTCAGATCTGCAAGCAAACGAATGGAAACAAGTCGGCATTAGTATTTAGATGCTGCCGTTTAGCAATATTTCTGGAATTGGAAACAAGAGGACTGTGACAGGCCTGTGCTCAGCTACCTTCGGAAGCATATGCAGTTGTCCTGCGACCTTCGAAATAGTGTCAAGGTCAACCTTTTTGACAACCATCAACACTGTGCGGAAACCAGTCTTCACTAATGTGATTCTCTAGTTATGAATTTAAAATAAAAAAAACACAGGATCCAATAATACCAAGATGAAAGCCAATATATTAGTTTGACCTTTCAAGGTTAAAATTTATAGCACCCCCCCAAAAAAAACCCAACAACAACGATGACAAAAACATAGATAGTTTCCTTTTCGTGTCCCATGGTTACCATGGGTCTGAGGTCCACCGTTCGCAGGGTATACAAGCCTTTAAGTAAATTTAAGCCTCCCAAGTTCACCTAGGTCAAAATTAACAACACCAAAAGAAATCACGTGGGTATTATAAATTTGTGGTCATCAGCAACCATGGACATAGGTTCCACATTAACGACATATAAGCCAATATGTCAGATTTGCTGCCCGAAAAAACAATGCTAATATGTACGCGTGCTTTTGTGGTTGGTTTTTTTTTTTGTTTTGTTTTGTTTTGTTTTTTTTTTGTCTTTTTTGTTTTTGTTTTGTTTTTGTTGTTTTTTTGTTTTGTTTTTTTGTTTTTTTGATTTTGTTTTTAATCTTGAAAATTCGCTAAAATAAGGAATTGTCAGCAAAACCATGTAAAAAAAACAAAAGCTAGTGCAGACTGAGTTGAGGTGCATTCCACCATGTATCAAGAGAATCCAACGCGCTTTTTTGCGGAATCCCAGTACAAAATAATGCAAAGCACACACACACACACACGCACGCACGCACACACACACACGCATGCACGCACGCACACACACACACACACACACACACACACACACACACACACACACACACACACACACAATTCTTTAAAGAACAGAAAAAATCGCAACGCCACCCCTTAGAATGTTTAAAAAAGTCTGGACGTCCCAGGAAGTTGTTAAAGTGGTTTTGAGATTATTATTATTATTATTATTATTATTATTATTATTATTATTATTATTATTATTATTATTATTATTATTATTATTATTATTATTATTATTATTATTAGTATTATTATTATTTATTATTTGAATAAACAAGCAAATAAAATTATAAAAAATGCATTAATAACGGAGCCGCCCTGGCCGAATGGTCACTGTCCTCGCTTTGTGTGCGAGGGGTACGGGGTCCCGGACAGACCCAAAGGACTTTATTGTCTAGTTAGCAGGAAAATGTGTCGCGGTGCAGCTATCTAGCAGTCATTCAGCCTTCCCCCTCCCCCCCCCCCCGACACCTGGCGGCCTGGTCTGACAGCCAGTGAGGGTCACGCGTTCATTGTGGCACCAGGGACGGAGAAGCTGCTGGAGGTGAGAAAGTATTGACTAAAAAAGACGGGTAACTGCATGTCAAACTGCCTTAAAACGAAGTTTTGTTACAGGGGACCGCAGAAACGTATAACATATGTGCGCTGCATCCACAGAGACAACAGCAAGCAAGCAACTTGTTCTGTTCGGGACACTCGCAATTCGACAGATAGGCATTTATCAGTGCATGTTTGTGTCTGGGGAAAAGTACAAAGGAGATTATATTTGCCAGAGTATAAAGTGAAGTCCTTACCTGTACACATACGCGTACTGTTCCTTGCTTGATGAACGACCCAATCTTACACTGACGACATAGTTGTATGGCCCAAAACTTCAAAAAATAAAAATACCATGCTATGGAAATTATAAACAAAATTATTGTAGATGCTCAGGAAGTAATGATCAAGTCTAACGCTCAGCTTATCAAAAGATCAGCATCTCAGCTGAGCATGTTCAGCACAATTTACAAGCTGTTTAGGTGACAGGTCACTGGATATAACTCACTGTCTATTAACAGGGAAGTAAAGGGTATTTCCGTAATGGGGCGCTTTATTTGCCGTACCAGCGTACTGGAGGCTTTCTCATTTTATTCACGTCGTATTGGGCATTGGCTTGTATTTCATATTTTCCTCACGCTGTGCTGGCATAACATTTATATGCATGAAATGGTACAAAGACTGAAAGAAAAGGATAATACAACATTTTGAGGTTGGGGTTAATGCCGCAAGTAGCTTTGCGGGGAAAATGTACTTCCTGAATTCACGGACCTCTGACCTAAATCTGCCCGTCATTTCTCAAAGGCTATATCTTTTATACTTTTGAGGGAGAGAGAGAGAGAGAGGAGAGAGAGAGAGAGAGAGAGAGAGAGAGAGAGAGAGAGAGAGAGAGAGAGAGAGAGAGAGCGGGGAAAATGTACTTCCTGAATTCACGGACCTCTGACCTAAATCTGCCCGTCATTTCTCAAAGGCTATATCTCTTATACTTTTGAGAGAGAGAGAGAGAGGAGAGAGAGAGAGAGAGAGAGAGAGAGAGAGAGGAGAGAGAGAGAGAGAGAGAGAGAGAGAGAGAGAGAGAGAGAGAGAGAGAGAGAGAGAGAGAGAGAGAGCGAGCGTTTTCCAGACTTTTTTTTCAAAATGTGCAGTTCACGTGTGTACAAATGAGGCCTAGTGCTACACATAGCACCAGATCTGTATATTTAAATGTATTTGGCCCTTATGATCTCTCTTTGCCTTACCAACTCACACAATTTTTCAAATATGATATGAAACAATGAATGCTTTTCCTTCATAAAACTACTTGAAATACTGCATTCGTCGGAGTGAATGGAAAAGCCATAAACAGTTGAGGTCACTCCAATATTTACAAAATGGTGAGGTCATTTCAATCAGTACGCAATAACTTGGACAGTTGCTAGGTCTCGTGCCTGAATGTGGGTCTAAAAGAGGACCAGGTTGTCCCTCTTTATTATATTTTGAATGAAAACCAAGTAAACAATGATTGTGTCACAATCCACAAAACCTACTCAATCTACCTGCACACTCGTCTGTCTGTAACAATGGTGAGGGAAAAAGGACTTTTTGAAGACGCACAGCATCTGGTAGCAAAAAATTGCCAACAACCTGGCAAAGAACAAAAGGGACCTCCGTTCTTTGCCGGGTTGTTGGGAATAAAAAACTTTGGTGCTCAATAGCCTTTTGACCCAAAACAGGCACAGGTGACTTCATGTGTTATGGATCTTGCTTTTGCTGCACACCCTCATATAGTTTTGTAAGAAGTTTTATTGAAGGAAAAGACATACACATTGTTTCCTATCATTATTTGAAAAAAAAATGTGTGACTTGGTAATGCAAAGAGAAATCATATAGGCCAAGTGCATTGAAATATACAGATAGGGTGTTATCTGTAAAATTAAATTCAGGGGTCCTATTAAGTCTTCAGACTAACTGTAGTATTATGTTCTGTGTGGACCAAAATACGAAATTACAGAGAGTGGTGTTTTTTTTTTTTATAACGTTTTTCCTGAATCATCAGGACACTTGGTAGACATGTATGTCAATCTGGCAAAAGAAATTAAAAAAGGGTTTGAAATTCGGTAGCGCCACCCAGACCATCACGGAAGATATGGATCAAAAGATGTTGAAAACGTAATTAATCAATATTTTGAAAAAGAATAATGCCAATGATAAAAAAGTTATCACAAATTGCATTATATGTAGAAATTTTATGTTGTAAAATATGGATGACATTGACCTGCTGTCTGTCTATCTATCTATCTATCTATCTATCTATCTATCTATCTATCTATCTATCTATCTATCTATCTATCTATCTGTCTGTCTGTCTGTCTGTCTGTCTGTCTATCTATCTATCTATCTATCTATCTATCTATCGATCGATCCATCTATATATATATATATATATATATATATATATTTATATATGTATCCGGAAATGATTTTTGTGATTATGGTCACTAGGTCTGAACATGAGAATAAGTATCAATATACTATTAGAGAAGTATTAAAGGGACACAATTCTATGATGTATGGAGCCACTGATGATATTAAGTGAACTAACATTATAGGTATTAAGAGAACATTAAATCTATTATGTCGACTATAAATTGAGATGGGACGTGTAGTGCATACCAAATATGCGTTAGGCTAATGATAATAATTTTGTAAAATTTTGGGTGGCCTTGATCTATTTTGCAAAGGTTATTTATGATGTAGGTGTCCTTTTGAGGAGGGACGGAATGAAATATCTGATACATTTACGAGCTTTTTTTTTTTGGAGCAGGGAGCCCCAGTGATAGTGGACGCTCAGTGTCCTTAACTGGGGTTATCCTGACTAATCCTTGCATATTATGGACGATTGCCTTCTATATTCCACATAGACGTTTTGTGGATGTTCATGTCTGATATACTTACCTGTTATTTTATGTCATATAAAATGACTTCTGAGTTCTGTTGCAAAGGACATAAAATGTCAAACATAGCACAAATGTGTATCGTATATATATATATATATATATATACAAGTTCGATATTGCGCAATATGGATGATCTCCATATATTTTCTCAAGGTCGCGAATGCATATCAAGAATATGGTGTTATTGTGATGCCCGTGACATTTTAAATCCAGACGGAACTGCAAAAAAGCACCAAATATGCACTGGGTCACTAGTCAAATTTCATAATGTGTTGTGTTACCTTAGCCTTTGTTTGTTTGTCATTATTCACTTATGAAAAGGACGCTAGGTTCAATTTATTGATCAAGAATAAGGGCAACGGTAGCAAATGTGCCAGACTTGTGTTTTCATTTGCAAGTATGATGTCAAAAACATATAGATGACCTTTACTATTTCTCACAGTCATGGACGGAATGCATTTCAAGAAATGAATTTTCAGTGTTTGAAATCAGTTTATATGTCAATAGAGCATTAGGTCCTTGGACCTCTTGTTTTAGACCTGAGCTCTGCTGAGGTACAGACCTGGCTAAGCTTCTTGGCATATCGCCGCGGTCATTTTATACAGTTGGTCATTAGCCTGCAGACCATAACGTTAAAGCACGAATGACTTGGTGAGGATTGTCCTCATCTTAATAATGTATCTTCGTGAATGGAGCAACGATTTTCCCACAACCTAGGCACTCTGCCACCTTCCTGCCACAGATGCAGTGAAAATTAAAAGCACGAACAAATGAAAAAAAATCTAACTTCGTTTACATTTCATATGCAACAAATTCCCGTAGCTTACTCATTCAAAAGTTCCACCAGCTTCCTTAAAGACTTGCCGGACTTGTCGCGAATTTCTTGAACCAAGATGATATCAAATTTGGTCAGTATCTGTAATCGAAAAGACAGTCAATTAGGATTACATTTATTTTCGCAATTTATTCTCCGTGAAAGTAATAGGTCGGGATTATTCCGGAATATGCGTACTCTGCAAGATAAAAGGATTTAACAGTGTTTTGCCGATAAGTTTTACCATTTAAACTTTAATTTTTGTCTTCATATTTTGGGCATTTTGGGGCTTTACAGACTTTCATACCCTAACACACAAGCAGAATTTAATTCCATAGAAGGTCACATGAAATGCCACATTGGCCATGGCAAGGAAGACGTGGTAATGATGGACAGTGTATCATAGAGCATTCTTAGTGATAACTAGGCTAGTGATACACGCCTCCATTACGCCAATTAATTTATATTGTTTCCGAGACCCAATCTGCCTAAGAAACACGGCTCACGTCTGGTATTCGTCATAAATCCTGATAGTGTAAACTGGCCGACTGTGGTGCCTTTGCGTAAAACTTATCTTGAGTCAGTTGGGTATGGACTCGAGCATGAAACGGTTAATCAGCAGCAAATGTCACACCGAGGTTGTTGTTGTAGATGGATTTGAATGTCTTGTATACCGCAGTTTTTAATAGTTCATATTTTGTGTCATAATTCTCGTTTTTACAATAATACAAATAAATCACACACACACACACACACACACACACACACACACACACACACACACACACACACACACACACACACACACACACACACACATATATATATTCCATTCCGCTTTATAACAATTGCCGTGTGGGGCTGCACGACTGTGGTCCTCCTGAATTGGGAATACGGTAATTCTAAGCTTGCAGGTTTGATTTTACTTTGAGATAACTGGGCACTTTAGGATCACAAGAGTCACTGAAAGTTCCAAATTGACAACACTCTCGGCATTTTAAAGAAAAAAAATGCACACATATTTTGGACTTGTATCAAATACTCTCACTTCCCTGCATTAATATATCGATGAATGATAATTTGGTTTTTTCGCTTTGTAAATGTCACCAATCGAATGAACAGATGTTTCCAATATATGTACACACGCCTGACAAGGTAGCCATATGCATGTGCAACGGGTTTCCGATCCATTGCCTTGCACATTGGCAGTTTGTCCCTTCATGAATTGGCATAAAACTTCAGGGCTCTGTGAACAATCTGTGTTCACTGAACTGCAGCTTCCACTGTGGGGCAGATCTGCTCACCTGGGGATACTTTCATCTCTGAAGGTGAAGTAAGGAAACTATATATAATGCCCAATTACACATTAGAATAATAGCGTATGAAACAGATCACCATACGGCTAAGTTAACAAAATTATGTATAATTTCTTTTCAATAAAAATATATTAAAAAGGGAAAAGGTCGAATTCAGTGCACACCTACAGTATTTTGTTACAAACAATATTTTTGTCCTAAAGACGAAATTGGAGGACCACCATATAATTTTTTAATGTGGCAGGTAGGTGGAGCTGAACATGATTTGAGCAAATTACCATATGAAATGAGGTTTAGTATTTTCATAATTGTCAGAATGAATTAAAAACAGGTATATGACATAGCACCAAATAACTGGTATTTTTTGAGCTTTTAAATGTAACATTATATTTACATCAAATGCGTGTTCATAAGACATATTATTGATTCTATATTATCTACCTTTGTCCGTCATAATTTCTTCTTATCGCGCAAATAATTGATGCAGGTTACATTGGTTGTTTTTTTGTTTTTGTTTTTGTTTTTTGTTTTTGTTTTTGTTTTGTTTTTGTTTTTCTTTAAAACTCAACTTCAATGTTAATTTGCATTTATGCATTAGATATATAGAGTAGACAGCTAAAACTTTTTGTTTTTTATTTTTTTGAGTATCTTGGAAAATATTGAAATCCAAGTATGGAAGTTGATGACCTGCGGTCACGCGTAAATGTTACCTACAATTGAGCTCTCCGGCGACAGGAAGACACGTATTTAATTCTTACCCGTGTTAGATATTCTTTCTTCCATGCTTTTGACTATTTAGCAACAAATTGGTTCAAAACTTTTCGAAGGAAAAACCATATGACGTCATTTGTTTTTAAATTAATCGCATCTCAGACTTGAATACGCTTAAATACCAGTCCATATCCATTTTGCTCAGTATGAAAGCCAGTTGTTTCGACTTTTGGGTTGTTTACTTGTAACATACTGCGCATAAAGTAGTCCCACTAGAAAATGATTAAAATCTTTGTAATTGTCCATAAATATTTACTTAAAAATATAATGCACATTCTGTGAAAGAACAGTATTGTATGAATCAGTGTGCAGTTTTACACTACTACATGTGCGTCTATAGGAAGACATAATATCCATAGCGACTTGACAAAGGAAAATGTCGCTCTCAGTGCGCATAAACAGAACAACCGTAACAATCGCATTTGTCTGCGTAAATTATCAGGTTCAACATTACCAAGAACTTTCAGAATTTTTCCTAATAAGAGGCACCTTGCGCCAATAGGGGAGAGCAAAAGCAGAAGTTTTCATTGCTCTTCTGTAGAGGGTAGTTCAGTCATTTAGGGCTAGAGTTGTGTATTTCCATTACATTTCATTGTAATTTACAGCTCAATAACTTTAATTCGCTTTTTTCAGAAAAAGCAAAATTTGTGTGGTAGAATTATGTATATAGCTCTAATGTTCACATAAATTTTGGTTTTGCAGCTTTAAAAGTAGTCTTTAAATTTGAGGTTAAGTACATGCAATCCAATGGGAATACATATCTCTAGCCCTGAAAAATTTTGTGTATTGGGTCGTTTATTCAGCTGAATACGCATACAATTGATAATTGTGACATCTCCTATTTGCGAAAGTAGATCTGAAAGGTAACTGGCTCATGAAAGGTATTCTTGGCAGAGAAAGACAGCAGTTTCTGGATTCGCTTTCAGCTTGATATTGCAATGGAACTGATATGGCAACAGTTTACAATCTGGCTGTCTGACAATGGCTTGCCCGATAATAAGGAATAATAAGCCCGGTAGATGTTGTGGAAACAGATTGTCTGTGTGTGTGTGGGGGGGGGGAGGGGCAAGGGGGACAGTGCTACTGGCATCTGGCAATAAGGGTTTGGTACCGCAATTGCACTGAAACAGGGTCTACATGACAGCATAACATCTTTCACAGCCTCTGCCTGTCGCGTGTTGAGCTGACAGTACAGACAATTTATGCTTTGTACCTCCTGGAAGCCGGAGATTTGAGCAATGTGTCATTTGTTTCATCACAACGCCCTTCCCAACACATATCATGGTGCTCCTTCCCACCTTTAATCCCAAAGATACACATGTTATAAAACCACAGTATGTTTATTATTGCCTGGGGAGATCCCATTCTCATTCCCATTTGACCACATGAAAACAATACTTCAATGCTTTCCATGGAATTCAAAGTATGGACCGTTAGCACCACCATGACCACAGTCTAGCCAAATGTTAAGTCCAAATCTGTGATAATCTGACACGCAATAGGAAGTTCAAAGCTTTGTCTCTGGTTGGTGGTTTTTTTTTTTTTTTAAAAAAAAGTAAATTAGTATCAGTATGTTGATTGACTTGTCTGGTAATTAATAGGAAAGTGTGCATATAACATATTGAAAAATACCAAAAATGAACAATTGTTCAAAAATGAAGAGTGCACAGTAGCGACATCTTGTGAACAATTTGCTTGGCTTTCTGACTTCTACCATGCTTCAGTTCAACCGAAACAGTTCTCCAGAAGCGAAATATCAGATTGATTATTCCATGCTGTGTGAAGATCTTGGCTACCAATACCCGGCACTGAGTCCCTTTTAAACATAGCCATTTACCCAATTTATACTCCTCAGCGCCCACTTTCTATAGTTTTCAGCGGAGTCTAATGTTCATAGAGCTCCTCTCCTCCTAGGAGTCTAATTGAATTAGATCTGCTGAAGTGCAAGTGACCTCATGACGGGACTTTGCAATGGAACTTCGACAATTTTTGTCTACACTTTCTAATGAAAAAAATATTTTGTACCTGGCAGGGATTGAACCAGGAATTCTGTGATCCACGGCTGAGCGTGCTGTCCATCACGTTAAACAGCTGAGACAATTCTTCACTGATTTAGCATAATATTTATCCCAGCGTGTCCATTGTTGACCAGCATTGAATAGGGTCAGGGAGCGTGACAGGTCATGTGTCAAAGGTCGTTACATTATGTACTCTTACTTGTCGCTTTTCTCTTCGAAATCAAGTCTTTCAGCTTTGTTTCAAGTAGGAAATACTTTTATAATACCCATCTTTTGGAGTATAAGTATGTCAGACGCCTCGTAGAGTTTTCCAATTGAATTAGAAGACTCGCGCTGCGCGCTCGTCTTCTAATTCAATTGGAAAACTCTACGAGGCGTCTAACCTACACTTATCAAACCCAACACGAGAAGCACTGGTGTGTACTTTAACGAATCTCCTCGGACCCCACATTGATTGGTATTATGTAATCACCGAGGCAAGTGTATGGATAACTACTAGTCAGTATCACTGTATGGATATTTGGTAGCTGGTTTAGTCGATTTGAAGGGAAATTGTGTCTTTCGTGTTGAATATGAAAATAAGAAGCATCAAATCCACTACATTAATCATATAAAGTGGCCATGGCAGTGTAAAATTATGTGTCAAAACTATCTCAATTACGGAAAGGGTGAACAGAAGGAAGGCGCTTTGTTCAGTAAAAGCAATTGCGGTCTGGGTGAAAGTAAGACAAGGACTGAGACACTGTGCATTGGTTGTGTACATTAGGCATTGGACTGCGGGTCAAAGGTCAAATGTATAACACGAGAAGAAAACACAAATACACGTTCCTACATTTGTTTAATAGCAACTCTGCAGCTAGGAAGGACTATAACCCAGATGTAAGGCAATGTTACTTATGAACTCTGGCTGCAGTCAAAGATCATAGACACTTCATGAAGGAACGAAATACCCTTATTTAATGAACAGACATGATTAATTGAGTACTAAATCCAAACTTTGGCAGAAATCTGTGATTTAATATTGGCATAGAATCCGAATGTAACTTACTGAGAACAACATTTATTTTGTTTTAAATAAAGCGTCAGAAGAAAAACAATTTGAGCTCTCGTATACCAGGAACAGTCCCTGTGCAATTACAAAGCAATCTATCAAGTAGGTTCGGATATTTACTGTAACAATGAAACACAAACACACACACACACACACTGATATATATATATATATATATATATATATATGTGTGTGTGTGTGTGTGTGTGGTGTGCGTGCGTGTGTGAAAAAAACCGCAAAAATTATTTGAATACAGTGGAAACCCAACTACGGTACCTGTTCTGTTTACCAAGTTTGAAATAAATGGTGACGGTGTTGGCGAAGAGGAAATTTTGAAGTCACTATTAGTAGTAGTAATATTACTACTACAACTGATACTATTACTACTGCTACTACTCCTACTATTATTACTACTACCACTGGCACTACTACTGCTGCCAAAAAGAAATGCATGCATTAACCAGTGATTAGCTTTTCGGAAAAATCCATTCAACATCAGGGCTTCGGAGCTCAAAGTACATTTTCATGTTTCAAAGCACTATGTGTGACGGATATGTAGAAGAAGAAAATAGCGAAAATACACAAAATTGATTAAAACGAAAACGATAAAAAATTTCGCCTGTAGAACAAATTCAGGTGTAGGATTCCCAGAGATATCATTCAACAATATGTTACTTAACAGATTAAAAAAAATATAACAGACACTGGAGCGTGAACGTTTGTGCAAAATTGGAGGAGATTCCCTCCCGAGATAACCCCACAGGTGTGACAAGGGTTCGGCCAATGATTTCGGAATTAAGGCCGAAAAGAAATGTAAACTGGAATACTGGTGGACGGACGCATGGGCTCACCTCTGGACATCCCAGAAGCTCGGCTGAGCTGAAAATGCTGAAATTGTATCGCGGTGAAAGATATAAAACATACAGCAGTCATTAAAGACTTGCAAGATTTAAGCAGAGTTATGCATTCTGATATATATATATATATATATATATATATATATATATATATATATATATACAGGTGCGTTTTCACTGATTGTAAGTATATTATTCCGTATGGTGGTTGAAATTATACGTTCGCCATCAACAAAGACATATTTGAATCAGTTTTTTGAGCCAATACAAAGACCAGTCGATTTTCGATTACCTTGCATCATGCACTTTACTTTAGATGAAGTTAAAAGGTACATGTTCATAGAGAATTGTACATATTGTCTGTCTTCTTTGTATGTTTAAAATGTATACATGTAGCATGCAGATGAGCTAATAAAAATATTTGTCATTTGTTCCCTATCCTTTTGTCTTGAATATAAAATATAATTAAACTGAATGAAAAATCTTTTTATGATGTTGGGTATGTGATTATGCAGTTTTGTGGGTTCTTTTTGCGAGTAATAATTTATGCAATTTTGTCAGCGGTATGGGACCCGTACGGCCATGAACCCCGATTTTCGTCGGAGCCCAAAATACGGAAGGTTAGCAAGAATCAGAGCATGACATTGTACTTCGAAATGAATGTGCATATAACACCTATAAAATGTTGGTATTTCGGCTACAATTACATAATAAATGACATCGAAAGCAGTGGGGATTCTCTTGCGAGTTACAGTCTTGCCTTTCGCTGATTGCTGAAGCACTTGTTTTATGTTAAGAAACTTGATTGGACATGATTAAGTTATAATTATCTCATTTGTGAGGAAACTAAAAAAGTGCGAACGTTTATGAGCCCTTTTCATGAAAAACCCTACTATGTCACACTTATTTGCCAAAATCCTACAAAAACAGGATAATCTTGTTCTGCACAGATATCGACCATTGTTTTGTGATTTGCTTTTGTGCAATAAAGCTTCATGCAAGGCTATATATGTACGATGTACAGATCCATCGTGTTCAAAACTATGTAAAATTGGGTCTCATCAAAACATTTACTGTAAATTCACACATCAGCTAGGAAAATAACTTCGGAATGTACTTATTGTATTATTTCTTTAGTGACATCCCCAAAACAGTAATAAAAAGGCCATCAGAACCACATTTTACATTATAAAGCTATGAGACCAAGAATGCTTAAAAACTTATATTATCAAAATTATAAATAAATAAACAAACAAACAAATAAATAAATAAATAAATAAATAAATAAATAAATAAATAAATAAATAAATAAAATAAACGTGCACGCTATGTGCATAATCCAATATGGTCTGAGTTACGAAATTAAGATTCCCGAAACAAGGTGATCGATCTCTTTCTTTCGTTGTATATATGTGTGTGTGTGTTTGTGTGTTAATGCGTGTCTGCTGGTATAGTTGGCAAACACATTTACATCGGGGGCAAAACCACTTGCCATCACAAGCGCGCCGCTTGTTACATTTTTTATATCACACAAAGTGTGATGAGCCGACGATTAAATGGCAAATGTGGTGCATGTCAATTTGGTCATCATGTACTAGAAAACCTTGCTGCCCACAAGTTGGACGTTGGACATTCCTCTGTGAGAATCCACAATTGTCGTTATTCTATGTAATTTCCACCTATTTTACAGCAAATTATCTTGTTAGATATAAAATTTACTATAACACTACGGTAATGTATTTAAATATGATGAGTGGTTGTCGACGAAAATTAGCCTAAACTGGCAGCAGAGCTGGCGATCTGCTATTGTAATCCCCTTTGTACAATGGAAGCTTTAGTTTACCTATCACGTTGACTGACACCTCCTCCATGTGGAGTGTCCTACACCTATTGAACCTATGTGCTCTGACAAAAGAGAACTATAGGCGCATATTGTAGTGAAATTGCGTAAGTAAACAGTAGCTGGAGGGGCCTTACTCTGAGTACGGGGTTACTACATTAAAGCCCGGCAAGGTGTCAGAGGAAACGACGACATGTTCGCTTTGTCTGTCGTTTTCTTACTTGTTCACAGGTGTTAAGAATTGCTAGGTCAAAATATATGACTCTCACTCAAATATGTGGAAGATATTTAATGTTCGCGTTGGCGACGTAATGTTTAACTTGAAATTCTGACAAAAAGAACAATTAGCACCGTGTCTTTCGGAACGATATTGTCAATGCTTGCGGCAATATAACTTGTCGTAACAACGAGAGAGAGAGAGAGAGAGAGAGAGAGAGAGAGAGAGAGAGAGAGAGAGAGAGAGAGAGAGAGAGAGAGAGAGAGAGAGAGAGAGAGAGAGAGAGAGAGAGAGAGAGAGAGAGAGAGAGAGAGAGAGAGAGAGAGAGAGAGAGAGAGAGAGAGAGAGAGAGAGAATTTCACCGTAGGTTTCGACAATCCCCATATCGTGGCAGCACTTATGAAAACCTTTCCTGGTTAGAATGGGATTGAATCAACAGTTTTCCTTTGCCCGGGTTGGGCGCATTAAATGCGCCCAACCCGGGCAAAGGAAAACTGTTGACTTGGAGCAAGCTATCATTTTCCTGCCGTATTTCAACTTTGCAATTACCTCACGTAACAGGATGTACACATTGAATTTCCACACTGGATCACGGATTCAGTTACTGATTGATGTTTATATGGATAGTGTCCCTCAAGGCCAGGGGTCAGTGATGAATAACATTATTGACATTGTTATTTTGTTACACATTCTCTGGTAACTCATTTGTGTCATACAGTTCACGACTGTCTAAATGTGTTCCGTTTTTCTCAGCATCATCGAATGGAAACAGTGTTGGTTCCGCTCGATCCCAGTTGAGAGGATATGAATCTAAGTAATACTTTGTCTAGTATATGTTATGTATCCTCATATGTATGAATGCACGTGACTCTGAAAATATTAAATCCAATGAATTCAGATTGTGTCTGATGGCATACGCCACTGCGTGTGCTGTCACCCATAACACCTTTCATGCTGTGCTCGTTCCACCGGTTTTTCGTTTCATGTTAACTATGCTTTGTGTCGGGCCTCCGAGATTAACTAATTTCATCCAGGTTAATGCTACATTTTGCGAAATAAGGTACAGTCAACAAATATTCTACAAAGTTTTATCAATCACATTATACAGATCTTGTATATAGAAGTATTTTCTTTGTAATAAGGAGAGGACCCGTGAGGTGTGCGATGCTGTTGCGATCTTTCCATACCATCATTTCAATAGGGGGTATTCAGCTCAATTCGGATCCTGTACTACCACCTAGGCTGCAGCAAGAAACTTGGCAGGAAGGAGGGGACATTCATGTATTAAACAGTGCCAAATGAGCTTCTTAGATTAAAGTAACACATTGAGAAAGCAAAACGCTTAAGAGAAGTAATTTACTCAGTTTAAGGACATAGAAGATGCTTAAAATATTTAGAATATTTTGTTTGGTCAAAAAAGTGCTCTTTCTGGATGCTTAAGTAACATAACTGTCAGAAGTGCCCTTATTAATGCAGAGGCACAGTTCCGTTGCTTACCAACTGAGTGGACAAGAACTGGTCTCCAATAAATACAGTTAAATGTGAGAACCTCATTATGCTTGTTGTTCCACAAGCTATTTTTACTACCTTTGGCCGCATAAGAAACAATAATTGCCTAAGCGCTACGTATTACATGCATTGCTTATTGTAACAATCAGATATGCCATGGAACACAATAATATAGTGTCTATTAAATCTATATTGTAAAAACAAACGCTGATTGCGTACTGTTAAATATTTTCTGAATTGAAAAATCGCAACCATTATTCTACCGTTCCGTTTCTTTCACAAAATGATAAAGACATAACGGATAATCATACTAAAACTTATTTTTCATTATTATTTCCTCAGCAGTGTAACATTGATCCTTTTTCAGCTACCTTACCAGAAATTGTTAACTTGGCATTGACTTTATTGATATGGTTGAAAGAGAAGCTCTTGAAATTCTTTTAAGCCTTGACGCTACAAAGCCACCTTGTCCTGATGAAATAAGTCCTAAACATCTCAAGGAAGCTGCACTGGTTGTGTCTTCCTCACAAACAAACCGTTTTCGTCTCACTTTAGAAACAGAAATCCTGCAGGTTGGAAAGAGCTGACATCACGGTTCCTTCTCTTCGTAAGACGGTGCCAGAGGAAAAATGTAATACCTGTAGGCCAGTGTCTTTACTTAACTGTTTTGGGGAGGTATTTGAAAAGACTGCGCTCCGACAAGTATTTAATTGCATGTATTTTCTGAACAATCTTGTTACCCTACTCACAAATTTTGTTTTACTCCAGGAAATTCAACTTAATGAACTACTGCTCCTCTATCATATACTGTATTTAGCTGTCGACCAACAAAAAGATGTGCGCGTTATATTATTTGCCATTACTTAATCGTTTAATAAAGTGTGGCATGCGGGTTTGCTGTACAAATTAAGCAAAAACAGTACACCAGGAAACCAATTTGAGTAATTTTAAGTTTGGTATTATCAGGCTGATTATAATCGCCTGCAATGTGTTGTCATTCAAGGCCAGACGTCAGGTTGAGGCACGAAAGGCGCAGGTCTGCCCCGAGGTTCAGTTTTTGGCCCTTTCATTATGTTTTTGGTTTACGTTAATGACATATTTCATCTTGCTCGTTCGAATATCAAAATGGTTGCTGATGATTCATGTTTGTACCTGGGAAATGGTAGTCCTGACGCGGCAGTTGTATCCTTATGTTTTGCTCTTTTTTGACATCAACCAAAGCGCTGAATACTGGCTGGTCACTTTTAATGAAAACAAACAATAAAAAAGAAAAAAAAAAAAAACCACACACACACAGATACAAAAAAACAGATTCAATGCCTACGTCTAAAAAAACTGATTAATCCCCCCCCCCCCTTATTTTTGAGGGCTATGTTCATATAATGGTGTCCAACATATAGAGCCAGGTGTCAAGTTATGTTATAATTTGGTGTGGACTGATCATGTTAAAGAAATTGTTTCTGTTTCTGGTGAATTGATCAATATCATGAAGAGTCTTAAATTTACTCGTGATATTATAACTTTAGGGACATTTTATATGTCGTTTATTAGACCAAATTCTCGAATGTGGTAGCCTTGTTTTGGGCGTACATGTATATGCCTCACATGACGAAGAAAAATTGAAAAATATTCAAGTAAATGCTGCTTGTTCATTACTCGGGAAATGCACGGTGTAAATAATACAATATTACAAGGAACAATGGAATAGCATACCTAAGATAAACCAATAGATCTTAAAGTTCACTTTAATGTATAAGCTGGTTTAGAAACTGGCTGCTTATATTTTATGCTGTATTATTCCCACGGTTTCAAACACGTCCATGAACATACCACACCAACGTTTCGACCGGCCTCATGCCAGAACTCTAACTGAATTTCTTGATTAATCTCTTTTCCATTCTGCAGTTCAAGTATGGAACAAATTACCTGTCGCTGTTCATCTATCTGAATCACCT
>CAXHWN010002616.1:0-14000 GCA_964020975.1 Hermodice carunculata
TTTTCTACCCAGTCCTCCTTCGTCACTCGGTCTGTGTGTGTCTGTGGAGAAAGATATAAAAGACCAAGTATTGAATATGAAGTAGCATGGCGTAATCATTCTCATTGTGTAAGTCAGTGTCAGTTTTTTACTAAAAAAAGAACGTTCATATACTAAAATAAATCTCATCTTACATGTAAAGTAGAACCAAATAAATCAGTATCTGCACACGTGGACATGACTGCCCTGTGCTCAGCTAACCCAGGATGCACAGAGTAAAGTGGTCCTGTGACCATTAGAATTATATCGAGGTCACTTTTCAACCGTCATCACATGCGAATATTATATATATATATATATATATATATATATATATATATATATATATATATATATATATATATATATATACACACACACACATATATATATA
The DNA here is from genome assembly GCA_964020975.1 of Hermodice carunculata. Lineage (NCBI taxonomy): Eukaryota > Metazoa > Annelida > Polychaeta > Eunicida > Amphinomidae > Hermodice > Hermodice carunculata. The sequence continues at coordinate 413 of CAXHWN010002616.1, forward strand.
TATATATATATATGTGTGTGTGTGTGTGTGTGTGTGTGTGTGTGTGTGTGTGTGTGTGTGTGTGTGTGTGTGTGTGTGTAATTCTCAAGTGGGCCAATGAAAGCGATGGCTCAACAGTTTTCAAGGTACAACTCAAAAGACAAACTTCTGTCATATGTCCTTGAAATTGAGTCAAGATGAAACATGTATATCTCATTTTAGCCATTATATAAGACCATTCGTCATGTGTAACTTTGAAGTTTTAGCTGTAATAATTCTCCCGATCAAAAGAATTGTGTAACTTTTTTGCTGTGGCCTTGAACATACGAAATAAAGGACGCCTATGTGCACTGTCAAGCTGACGCTGCTGAAGAATCATCACTGGCTTCAATTTCAAAGCCTTCTCTCACACAGTTTCGGAATCGCCGTTTTTGACATGAAAAGTGACAGAATCCACCATTAACAAGATGTAAGTCAAAGTGTCAGTTTGACTATTCAAGGTCACTCAAGGCCAAAATTAATAACATCGAATTAAAAAACAAGCAAACAAAAAGAAATACAAAATAGAAACAAAAACAAACAAACAAACAAACAAACAAACAAACAAACAAAAACAACAACAACAACAACAACAATAACATAAACATGCAAACATTCATACAAGAAAAGAATCGCTGCACAAGCTGCTGAACAATTCCGTGTGTATCTGTCTCTGGAGGGGAGTCTTCTAGAATTTCAAGGTAACTGGTCAAGTGGCTTCCGGGCAGCAGATATTCCTTAAGATTTCCCCCAGGTATGTAAATAAAATGATAAATAAAACAAGAGGGCTGTGTGAACAGCCCATGCTCAGTTGACCCAGAGATTCATCATATTTGTGGCTCTGTAAACTTGGGATAGGATCAAGGTCACCCATGTACTGAATACGTCTGACCTTTATGGAAGAACACTTACATGTGCAACATCAAGGTCCCAGTTTAAGTAGCTCTCAAGTTATAGCACCGAAGAGTGAAATTCGTGTATGTTGCACTCTGACCTCAGAAATGAGGTCAAAGTCACTCATGTACTGTCTAAGCGTGACCCTCATAGAGAAGCTTTAACATGTGCACCATCCAAGTCATAACTCAAAATAGATCTTAAGATATAAAATAAACAGTAAATTTTATGTCAGTAGTCCTGTGACCTTGGAAATGAAGCAAGCTCACTCATGTACTAAGTATGGCTCTCAAAGAGGATCATTACCACTTAAAACATCAAAGTCCATACTGAAATAGTTCTCAAGTTATCATCTGTGAAAGTAAATACACCTAAGTGACCCTGTGACCTTGACAATGAGATCAAGGTCACCCATGTACTGACTAACTCCTCTTGTCACTCCCTCTATTCCTATGTAATTTCGAATCAATTCGCCAAATGGTTTTGGAGAAGATTTTTAAAAAAGATTTGGCCAAAGATAAACAGAGAAAACCATTAAAAAAGTCCACATATCACTGGAGCATGACCATTTGTTCAAACTTTCTAAAACCCGCCCAGACTACCTCCCTATCAAGTATAAAGGGAATCTGGCTAACGGCTTTTGAGAAGTCTAAATCGTGAATTACCATTTCAATCCCAATTCATTTACAAAGCAATCAGTAAGACCGCATACAATGACCAGTAAGTACCCAAATCGAAAAATTCATTTGAAAAAGGAGAGTCATAGTAAAGGTATCTTGTGAACAGGTTTGGTTGGCCCTTCTACAAAAAACATTTCCAACAAGTTTCAGAATAATCTGAGCGACGGTTCTGGAGAATTGGTATAAATTTATTTGAAAGATTACAGCGCCACCTGATGAAAAAAAATAAGGTCTCAAGGGCCCCAGAAGTTTCCCTGAGACATTTCACATCAAGTGGACCACCACTTTCGGCGAAGAAGATTTTTTAAATATTTGGCCCTAAAAAGAAAAAAAAAATCCAAAAATCAATGGTGCGTGATTATTTGAACAAACTTGCTGAAGACCTTCACAAGGAGCATTGCCACAGAGTTTGAAGTGAATCTGGCAGGTAATTTTGGAGCAGAAGTCGAAAATGTGAATTTCAATTGCAATCCACATTCGCTTACATAGTAATCAATAGCACTGTATGCATTAACTGATAAGTACCCAAATTCATTAAAAATTAGGATTCACAGCAACTTGTGAATACGTTTTTCCCCCTTCTACATGGACATTTCCACCACGTTTCAGGTGTTTTAATGGTGTTCCAGAAGTAGTTGACCATAGCAAAAACGGGCAAGAATGCATAACACGTCACAGCGCCACCTGTTCCATTAATTAAGGTGTACGGGCGCCAACAAGCATCTTTGTGCAGTTGCCAAAACCAATTGGTGAAACAGTTTCGTATAAGCAACTTTTTGTTGAAAAATTTCCAAAAGCTGAAAAGATTCTGAACAAATTCAGAAACCTCTGGAGTGCGACGCATTAAATAAATTTGGTGATTCCCACCTATGGTAAATGCCCATCAAGTAAGAAGTAAATCTAGCCATGGGGTTTTTTTTGCGTGTGTCAGAAGAAATCGAAAATGTATTGTTGATGCACGCACAGCGGGCGTAGACACATCCTATCAGCTCAAAACGTGTGTGCAAGTTATTTTTGGGTGAACCGTACTTTCCATTTTACTGCTGAATCAGCAGTTATCAAGTGAACAAAATAAATTGCATCAGGCGCTCAAAATTAGATTCCCATTCTTTGACAGAAACATTGCGTCTTCTGCAGCTTCCTCGTGCAACTACTTTAAGGAAGATGAAAGTCAGCTTTTACTGTTTTGTCTCCTTCAGAGCTATCTAGACGCTGATAGCCTCTTTGAAATCACGCTATTATGAAGTGCGGAACTTTCGAATGATTCTGCTAGCCGAGACCAGCTGATTTTGTACTGTGCTTGCAAACAGAATTTCTTGTATTGTCCCGTGTGCATTGCACATAATTTTGTGCGTTTGCATATATTATGTTTTTTCTGTAGATTCCCTCGATTAGCCACCTAGCGCCTACTAGGTAATCCAGGTTTTTATTTAAAGGATTAAAATACATTATAATACAAATATAATGCAATATAATACATCGTAGTCTACGAAATTATACGACCAGTCAGCGTCTACTCACTACCCAGCAACAGGTTCAGATCGAGGCCGTCACTGTGACCCGGAGCATCCCCGGATCAGAGTAAGCATTGTGGCAATTCGTGTGTGTGAATCTGAACTGACAATGGTTATATGCCTACTCTGTCCGACATAAATGTGCCGTGGGCATTTTTTGCTAATTTATCCACCGCTTTTACTACTAAAATCAACGATGTCAGTGACTGCATCGCCGAGCGCCTTTTTTTGTCTGAGAAACGTTATCGGAAATTCCCTATTACTATAACTACCATTAATTTCTATAATAGCTATTGCATACGTCGTCAAATTTAAGAGCTAACTGCTCTGATTTGACACACACACAAATATATATATATATATATATATATATATATGAATGACCAAAAAAAAAAAAATCCACTCCCAAGGATAGTTTGCGATGTGAACAGGTTATTGCCCCAGCAAGTGCTTACCAATGGTGATGAATGATGGGCGTTCATTGTGACGTCAGCGCTGGAACCACCAGCGACTTCAAGCTGGGGGTCACACTGAAGCTGACGCGGCAGATGTCAATAAATTAAACCATATTGATAAGACATTTGCAAAATTTGCACAGGGAGAAAAAATTGACAGTTTGCAGTATGAACAAGTGCAACAAGGATTCGCAATCTGGCCACAAATAATCCTGTCCAGTCGAAGAAAACAATTTCTATTGTGAAATGAACTGGGCCAAAGGACAGAGATGTTCTTTTGAACTCCAAGTTCTTGCAATACACTGTATGGTGTTGACCTCGACTTACCACGACTGAATGCATTCCACGAGTTTTATTTCTCATTTTATTCAAAGAAAGACTCACTTAAATATTAAAGGCTCGAGAACCAAAACTTGTCAGCGATTTTCAATGAATTTCTGTGGGTGATATCGGCATGCAAAAACGAAGAAGTCACTGCCTGTTGGTACAATCAGAACACGGGCCAATCTACAACTTTGCTCCATTGGTTGCTCTCCTGTCACGGAAGAACAGAGGGAATAAATGGCAATGACTGAATCATTTTTTAAACTTTAATGTACAATGATGAATACGATTTGAAAACGGATCTTTTTTAATCATATTATTTGCAGATATATCGCAAAATCGCAGAACATATCCTTATCTTCGCCATCTCCTTGTCTCCACGGCGGTTGTCACGGCCGGGATCATCTGTTGCCTTCCCGGTATTTTCGAAACACTTAAATTACGTTTATGTCTGCAAAGAAGGTTGTCGAGATATCTGGGTTTGAAGTGCAGCCACTTTCCTACAACACAGCAATCTGAAGTTGCAAATATGCGTGTGCTTGAGGATTACTTGCATTCGTTTCTGCAGTTATATTGATTGGTAGGAAGGTGATAACTTCCTGGGTCATGACAATAATCATATCTCCTGCTGGCGGAGCATTCATTTAACCTATGCTTGATATCATGTCAATGCATTCACTGTGGCATTGTGTGTCACTAGCTAACAACAGACACATACAAACAGCTGTTATCTGCCAGCTTATGAAACATGGCTCCTTCGGAACGTGTCCTTCTGATTACACATGCGCACACGTGTCTCTAAAATACTGTCTGTACCCTTTTCCCACATGAAATAAGATGAGCAGACAGCGTTTCGTAGCTTAAACCCGCCCCCCCAAAAAAACTGTTGCCCTGATACAAGTTATCTTGTTAGATCTCAAACACGATTCTCATCAAAATTGTTTTCATAATTTTTACATTTAATTTCCAGCTTGTTTCGGTCGGCGTAAAGGTTTAATGTTAACTAAAATGCAGGATATGTTCATCAAATTAATATCTGGTACCGCTTCCTGTCGAAAATAGAGAAAAGATAAGTAACAATTTCCTGCGCCCCATAATTTGGTGCTTCACGACGTCAATTTCAGAGCTTGGTGAGCATTACCACCGATAGATAAATAAACAGGAAAATCTCAACTTTTACTTTTAGGTCACGTCTTGCTGACCCCGGGTATTTGCGTTTATGGATGATAACAAAGAGATTCGTCGTAAGCATTTGACAGCTAAAACTAATTCATTTTTCATTGTGATATGAGAAAGCATACAAAGATAAAAAAAAACATTATTAAGATTGTAGAATAATGGTAACGAACTTAAACTATCACTTCAATATGGTATGTAAACACTCATCTATTTTGAAATGAAACACATATATTGGCTGCAAAAAACCACATGTCGTCATCGTTACACTTTCAGTGACAGTGTAGCTTGTTAAATGCAGTTCTTAAAACGGTACACTTAGTACATATTTGGATTAACTTATGATAGAAAACACAAATGGGAACACTAGATTGCATGGAAAACAAAAACAAAAAAAACAAACAAAAAACGCGCCATCTGTTGAACAAATTAAGAGCTACGTGTAGTAAGAAGTATTCTTATGCGACTTGTAAAAGTGGCCCAGCGATTTTGAAGATTTTTAATGCAAAAAGTTACAAATATAAACGAATGATACGAAGTAAAAAAAAATCATGATAATAAGAAACCAACCCCAACACCCAAAAGTTAAACATAAGAAAAAAGAAACAAAAAAGCAAAAACAAGAAAAAAAAAAACAAAAACAAAAAAACAAAAAACAAAAAACAAAACAAAAAAAAAAAAAAAAAAAAACACCTCCCCCCAAAAAACAACCAAACAAACAAATAAATAAACAAAAGACAAAACAAACTGAAGCGTGACCATTGAACCAACATGGACGCGATCCGCCCAAGATAGTGTCGACCACGTTTAGAGTAGACCAGAGATCAAAAGTGTAAATTATTAACGGGTGGACAGACAGGCCATCGCACATGGTCAGCCGACTGACAAGTCAATGTTCATTCCGCTTTGTGGCAGGGTACAATCTTACTTCCGGATGTCACACATTTTAAGTGAATCTTAATCGGCAACAAAAAGGTCAGATCCTGACCAACAACAGTATCGTACAGGTGGCAGTTGGTTCTAATAATGCAATGTTTTTTTTTCAGAAATTGATATATATATATATATATATATATATATATATATATATATATATATATATATATATGTATATATATGTATATATATATATATATATATATATATATATATATATATATATATATATATATATATATATAGCTGTAGACCTTGATAGAGAAACTCTTTCTCCCCTCTCTCTCAATATATTACTTAATGCGAGTTCGGTTCCCCTTTACAAAGAATGGGACACTGCTTACTGAATAAAACCTTTTTCCTTTGAAGTATATTTCCTCCCTGTCTACCGGGCCACATGTTGTAAGTGCCCTAACTACGTGTTTTTTCTGGAAAAGTCACCTATGTGGTCCCAAACAGGCAAGCACTAGCTTTTCTGTGGTGAGAAATGTCTCAAGGAGAACCTACCTATCTCTGGTAGAATCAGCAGATATAATTAATCCTTGATCAACAGATGATTGCAGTGATATCAGTGATGGCAGAGATCTCAAATGTAGACATTAATTTTCTTAGTGGGTCAGATCATATGGCAGTATGTTGTAGAAAAAAATCCACAAAAGTCCATAACCACAGCTCGCCCACCACATTGGATATCCAAGCAGTCAAATTAGTATCCACTTTGAGCTAAAGACCTTTTATCATCCCAAGAACTCTGTTTTTACGACAAACGAACTGTTTTAAAGAAAAACAATTCTGCTATAAGTCAACTTGTTAGCGTATTACATACTATTTACGGTGGACTTGAATTGGGCCATGAGGCACGTATGGATTTCCTGGACATATCCGTGGCCTTCGACAGAATACGGCACACTGGTTTACTCTTTAAACTGAAACAATTGGGTTTCGAAGATTATGCGTTACGATTTATAAAAAGCTACCTCTCGGACCGTCTATAATGTGTTGCAATGGCTTCCCATAGAGGCTGGAGTTCCGCAAGGTTCCATCCTTGGCCCCCCAACTTTTCGCTGCTTTCATAAACGCCGTTACTGGTAACATTACCTGTGACTTCTGATTATGTGCAGATAATACCAGTATTCTTAAAATATTCCACCAGCCAGCTGCCACAGCGGAATGCCTGAATACTAATCTAGCACAAATCCATCTTTGGGGGAATGTCTGGCGGATGGCTTTTAACGCCACATCGATGATCCCGTCATCCGAATGAAACAAGCCATTTCATCCACCCCTACCCCTTAAAAACACATATCCGAGGTTACTAAACTCCCTCACCTTGGAGTTACACTATCAAGTAATCTGTCATGGCAGTATCATATGACTGTCATTGTCAATCAAGCCAATCAACGACTTGCCCTTCTACGCAACTTTCCCGCCACAGCTAGGATCTGCCTAAGCGCGACTTGATACACTCTACTTGTCTTTCTTATTGAAGAGCTTGGATGGAAAACTATGTCAAAACGGAGGAAATAGTTTAATACTTTAAACTTCAAAACGTACAAGAAGCTCCCTCCGCGATATCTACATGATCTCGTTTCCTGCAATGTCGTATTCATTACTGGGCGTCTCTTGAGAAACCGAGTGGCATTACGCCAGCTTAGGTTTACCACCAAACGCTTCGGCGAATCAGCTCTGTCCTGTGCTATTCATTCGTGGAATAATCTCCCGATAAATGTTTGTGACACTGATTCCTGCCGCAGTTCAAATCTAAGTTAAATTTACTTCTCTGGTATTTTGACAAAAAAAACCCCTCATATTTCATGCATGCAAGGCGTTTCATAGACATTATGCCACAACCAGCCACCCCTTGTTGTCTCCGTTTAAAATTTCCATCAACATCATGTTAATATTCTTGCAGCGTCCACGTGGGCATGCTCTCACCCTTCTGAAGATACGAAACATTATCCGTTATTCTGTCCTAAGTTCTTTACGCAAAGCGTCGGTATATTTAACACTGTATCACTTACTCGCTCGGGGTGTAAATCCTACTCTAATAGCTCAGTGTTCAAGTGATATTTTCTGAAAAATTCTCTTGAAAGGTAGTAACGATAGGTTAGACACCGAAAATGGATTAATCTTTGAGACTGTTGAAACATTCATAGCATAATCTAGACGCTTTGTTTTCTAATTTGATAAACGGCCTACCGAAAAGTCTCTCATTATACGGCATCGGTTGTATTGCTTCACTGAACTCAATTTTGTACATGCTGTGTAATTAGTCTTGTGTCTTAGTCCAGTGTGTATTGTATATAGTACTGTGTGTCTATATGTGCTGGAAAGCCCCAAGATTAATTCATGTAAATATTAGGTAATCTGGTAGAAATAAATATATTTATGATTTAAACAAAAATGTGTAACCAGACATTTTTCTTTCAAAAATATGATGAAAAATGTTCAGGTATATCTGATAGCTTAACCACAGTCGCTCCATTGTTTATGCCCACACTCCAGCTACAACTGGTTTGCGCGGTGAAAGAGTTAAATGAAATGTTGTCTTATTGAATCACATGTTGTGACCTCAAGACTCGATATGCCTGAAAATAAGGATATTTGTTGTGTTTTATTATTATTATTATTATTATTATTATTATTATTATTATTATTATTGTTGTTGTTGTTGTTGTTGTTGTTGTTGTTGTTGTTGTTGTTATTATTATTATTATTATTATTATTATTATTTTTATCATGGCGTAATTTTTGCATCGCTCAATTGAGAGTTTGATGTGTGAAGACAACGAAACACAGCGTCATAACCATTGGTTATACATGCAGTGAACGCATGCGCATTGACTTGTTTTGTTATTCTGTATCCACTGATGTGAGTGTGCGGTATGTAAATATTAGCATATGCAATGCATATGGGCATCCCTATCACAGAAAATTGTCATGTGGGTCGTACAAGGCCGGGTGGCTGCTGGTCCGTAATCTATTAGAGAGATATATGTTGTTAGTGACTGTAATCATTGCTCCCTAATTATCTGTTCGTATTAACCCTAGGCAATGCTGAACTGCGAGCGACATTATGGCATTGGTGCTGAATCCAATATGACCACTGACAATCACATTTGATGCTTCTATACGCATCCGGAGTTTATATAGTGTATGCTGATTGCGTAATGCACCACACACACAGATGCACCCCCTTTATATATATATATATATATATATATATATATATATATATATATATATATATATATATATATATATATATATATATATATATATATATATATATATATATATGTCTTAAGCCAGAGAAGTACAATGCTGAAAGGTAAGATAGGAAATATGGGTACACTGTAGATCTACTTAGAGGTAGACGTGAATTATAAGTGCACTGAATATATCCGGGTACATCGATACAACTAAAGGTGAACTGAGAATATCGTGTTCAGGGCTGCTTTGAGTGAATTTCTATTTCGGCTGGGTAATAACGTTACTATAAAAGCCTGGTCCATACCAGTACAGTACATGTAAACTGCTAATTAGTTATGACGCTCCATAGATTTTTGTTTGTATCTTTATGGTGGCAAATTGGAATTTATTGTATCCAGTCTATTGACCTCTCTCTGATTTTAGGATGCCACAAAGAATTGATTTGCTGCATTCATAAATCTTTATCAAAGTGTTTGGATAAACAGACAGTTGGGTTGAATTCCTTCACCCAAGTTTATCAGTTTCCAAAGATTTGAACCTGTGATTGCGGGAGCTGCAGATCAGAGCAGGGACCGTGTCAGAGGAACAACTCTGTGTTTCAGATGAGCTTGTGACAAGACTTCCACGTCGCCTGGTCAGAGGAGCCAGTGCTGTGTCCTCAGCAGCCAGCGGAGTTCTTGCATTGAGGCTCCTAATATATAACCACCACGTGTATGTATGTATGTATGTATGTATGTATGTATGTATGTATGTATGTATGTATGTATGTGCGTGCGTGCGTGTGTGTATGTATGTATGTATGTATGTATGTGTGTATATATGTATATATGTATGTAAGTATGCATGTATGTATGCACGTACGATGTAAGTAGCTCAGGTAACAATATGGGTTTCTTTAGTCTAATTTGCGCTCATTGATCTCAGTTGTATTTTATCAAACAAAATGTGAATAAATAAGGTATGAACAAGTTGGCAGATTAAAAACTTTGCCGTAATAATCGCCCTACGCTGATCCATTGATAAACCTCAGACTTCATCAACGTTATTGTCTTGTTTTTTAAACTGCGAATAATTTCATGTGGGATAATATAATATAATTGACTAATTTTTTCTACACTTTCCCAGGCAAGCTTATTAAAAATATTGTCTGCTGTGTATTTTTTACTTCTTGAAGTCCCAATCTTTCCAAACCTTTTCGGGGAAAGCTTTGGAGGAAGCCATCAAAGAGCGCGCTTAACACCCGGATATCGTGCTGAGCGCCCAGATAAATCTTTTAAGCCAAATCAGGTAACGGTCACCATACTAGTCTCTGTCATGTAACAATAACTGCCATGTGAGGTTTTCAATACAATACATGACTGGTTACGTCTAATTGCTTTTTATTTCACTCCCCTTAGTTCGGTTACTAATTTTGCTGGGCGGCTCTCTTGATCTTTGGCTGCTAGCATCTAAAAACAGGTGCGTCGCACGGGTCTTTTAATTTACCTGGTGGCACAAAGCCACGAGTTTGAAAACACAATTATAAATTATGTTATTTTATGTCCAATAGGGAGTATCTCGTATACAAAATAGTCACTTCAAAGCATCGGGGTAATACACTGCTAAATACTGCGTATTTCTAACCACTTGAAATCGTAAATGATAGATAATCTGTATCTGATGTGGTCAGGCGTGGAAATTTACCACAACAACCCCGAAAAATGAAATAGTGTCCACTTTACTTTTCGAAGTATTTTTGAATTATCTACGAATTTTGGACATACAGGGATACTTGAAGAAATTATGACAGTGGCCATTCTCTTTATATGATGACATGGGTATGGTGTATGTCTTCTTCAATGTTTACTAGATGACTGCTACAGTTTCTGACACTGAAAACTATTTATCACACACAGGTGTTGCAACTTATATTTACACCATAAAATTTAAATGTGTGACTTTGAATTGCGTAACCATCTGAAACAATCTGAAATTCAAGCGGAGGCGTTCTGTGCTGGAATTATTACATTTTCATTTGATTCCTCTAGATTACAAGAAGATATAATACACTGTTGCGACAAACCCGCTAGTAGTCAAATATTTTAAAGTCTTTCAGGGCCAACTGTGACTCATGTCGAACTACTTAAAACGAACTGCCCTGAACTATAATCAAGGTAATGGATGCATGTGCCTTGTAAAAAGGCATTTTATTCAAGCGCCAGTACACCTGCAGTTGCATACAATATAAAAGACTGCGTCAACAGCTTTCCAGGGCGCGCTATGGGCGCATTGCGCACAAAGTGGCCCGAGAAAGGCTGCTTACCTAGTCCAAAATGTGGCACTGAATGAGTTCACGATGGATAGACTCTAAATTTGTTCTCTCGAAATAAATGATTTGAAAAAAATTCTTTTGATTACCGTAGTTCTAGAAATTTTCGCGCGTGCTGAATTTCGGGCAAATGCAATTTCTCTTAAATTGCGAAAGATTGTGCATTTTAAATTCACACACCCTTGATTACCACATATACAATTTCTTCAACAGGCCGACATTTTCGCGCGTGGAATGAGTGCGCGAACAATGCGAAATTTAGTCGAGCCAAAATTTCTGGAACTAAAATGTATTCTACACTTAAAAGGGCCGTCCCAACAATACGTTTTATCCCTTTGTAACACATTCTATGTTATATAAATGATAAGATTTTTTGAACTTTTTCTCTTGCTTTTATATTATAAATATCCTCAAATATAAAAGAAAACATAATCTGCCCAAAGGGACTTGGAATTAGGATTCATACCTCAAACAATAAAGATTCTACGCAAAAAATAATTGAAAGAACAAATGCTGCATTAGTCAGGGATCAATTGAAACATCTTCGCAGTGAACGGGCGTATGTAAGTAAATGGAAGAGTAACTTAGAGACATCTTTAAAAAATAAATTAACGCGTGATGACTATGAGAAAATAGACTGTATCACAGCTAGGTCAGCATCTAGAGTATTTCATACATACAGACAACGCCAAATAAGAAAGTTTGAGGATTTACTCAATTCAAAACGCCAATCTGCAGAAGACGTAAACAATGAAAGATGCAATACTATAAAGAATCCCGTAGTAAATTTAAGCTCACACTCATTGAGCACAGAGGAACATGAAATTCTGTCACTTGGTAAAGGATTTGTCATTGCGCCAAACTCTATTCCATATGAGGAGATAATAACGGGGGTGGAATGTAAATCTATTTCCGATGCAAATATTGTAAACCGAATAAAACAAGACATTTCGGCAATATTGGAAACTGCAAAACTACCTGACTCAAATCTCACAGCCAGCCAGAAGAGGGCGCTAAGGTCACTTAAGGATAATAAAGATATTACGATTTTGCCTGCCGACAAAGGAAATGCGTTGGTTGTTCTGGATAAAGAAACCTATTTGGATAAAATGAGACTTCTGCTTAGTGATGATGAATACTGTCTACTAAACAAGAATCCTACCAGCAAGCTTGAAAGGAAAATTTCTAATACCCTCATGGATGTGAAGAAAAAAATCTGAACTAAGTGAAAATATATATCAAAAAATCATTCCGAAATACAGCCAAACACCTAGAATTTATGGTTTACCAAAAATTCATAAAGAAGGGAACCCTCTTCGACCAATCGTCAGTTCTATTGATTCCCCTGTGTATCAAATATCTGGATATCTGACTCAAATTATCAATCCATTACTAGGAAAATCAGACCATCATGTGAAAAATTCCAATACGTTTGTGGAAGAATTGAAAAATATGAACATTGAACAAAGTGATGTTCTTATTAGTTTTGATGTGAAATCGCTTTTTACGAAAGTGCCGGTTGATGAAGCTATCGACACTGTGTGTAATAAATTAAGAGAAGACACTATATTAACTGAACGTACAGATTTATCTGTTGATTCAATTTCTAAACTAATGAAGCTGTGTTTTGACTGTACATATATTTTCAGTGGCAAAATGAAATTTACGCTCAACAAGAAGGTGCCCCGATGGGATTATCTCTCTCTGTTTGCATAGCAAATGCGTATATGGAAAAGTTTGAAGAACTTGCGTTAACAACATGTACCAAGAAACCTAAAGTTTGGAAGAGATATGTCGATGACGCATTTCTCATTTGGCCACATGATATTCAAGACCTTACAGAATTTCACGAACATCTCAATAATATACACCCGAAAATAAATTTCACAATAGAACATGAAAAAGATGGTAAATTACCTTTTCTGGACATATTGATCAGCAAGAATACAAATTATTTGGGAACTTCGGTTTACCGAAAACCTACGAATACAAATGTGTATCTGAAGGAAAATTCTTATCATCCTGAGAGTATCAAATTGGGAATTATCAAATCTATGTTTGACAGAGCTT
>CAXHWN010002617.1:0-12500 GCA_964020975.1 Hermodice carunculata
CCATAGGTACCGGGGTACCCATGTGGAAACACAATCGTTCCCAACGTACGTGTGGAACGGTTTTACGACCCAAATGAAATAAAAGAGAGATTGCTATTGGTTTTTGTTTTATTTGTAAGCCAATCAGATTACGTAAGATAGAAAAGAATAACAAAATGTTCATTCTTGAGTGATGTTTTTTTTTTATCTAAAACTTTTATTCATCATCAATTACATCACATACAATGTATACAATTGGTACAGGTTGATTCCTCCTTTTGTGGTTTTTCACATATAGCTCTTTTCCACAAAATTAATTTCATTTTTAATTTTTTCCAACAAACATGTGATACTCTCTCTATAATTCCTAAATATATATTCATTTCTTCTTTTCCAAATAAACCATTTTGCTATATAAATAATGAACATTGCAATATTTTTTTTCTTTTTGGCTAAAGCTCTTGTTAGATGTGTTAGCAAACTGAATTAGAACATCTTCTTCCCTAATTGTTACTTCTCTATTATGTATAAACCTTTCTTTTAACAACTCTTCCATTCTTTCCCAAATATTTTCTAAATGTTCCCATGACCAAAAGAAATGTATTTGATTTTCAGTTTCTACTTTACATACTGGGCATTTGCCATCTCCTTTTTTCATCATCCGTAGTCTCTTATTTGTATTTATTCTTCCATACAAACATTTCCAGTTAAACTCTACAATTTTCTTTGGAATTTTACATTTCCACAAATTTGTATAAATAATTTCCCAATTTATATCACAATTATATTTATCATTCCAATATTGTTCACTTGATATGTTTGCATTGTTTTCATTGAAGATATTATAACACTTTTTGGAGTTGAACTCCATTTTTTCTTCTACAGTTTTTTCATCCATGTTAACATTGTTCTTCATATTTTGCGGTATACTGTTTCTAATTGTCAACCATTCAATAATCCAATTATGCTTATCACTTAATTGTTGTAATATCTGTTCTTCTGTAATCCATCTATTCTGTTTCCAAACATCACACACTTTCTGGAATCCACTCAGTGACCAATTTGAAAACTTCAACACTTTCTTTTTACTTGTTATAAATTTGTTACCCATTAACCTCTGGTTTTCAAATTCTTCTTCAAAGCCATTATTCACTTTATTTTGTGAGTACTGATACCAATCTGCTAGAAGTTCTTTATAAAAAGATGGAATTTCTAATTTTGCGACATCCCACATGGAACACTTTAATAAGAACATATTTTCACCATACTCTTGATCCTTGTTTTGTAACCAGTACTTTGGTAATATTTTCCACTTTTCATTTCTGTCATCAATAACTCGCTTGAGAAAGCACAAGTGTCTTGCCTGAATAAAAGCTTTAACATTGACCATACCTAAACCACCTTCTGTCTTTGGTTTTACACATATCTCTCTCTTCACTAAACCTATCTTTTTGTTCCATAATCATCCCCATAACAATTTATTAATTTCTTTGACAACTTCTTGTGACACAACTTGGGTTTCAAATATATACAAAAACTGCGTTATTCCAATCGACTTTATCAAATATACTTTACCTTGCAAGGTCAAATTTCTATGTTTCCATCGCTCTAGCACTTTCTTAAGTTTATCAAGTCTATTTTCTATTTCCTTTTCCATATTAACACCATTTCCCTGAAGGATACCGAGTGACTTCACTGGCTCACTTGTCCATCTTACCCCACTTGTAATCTCAATCCTTTCTTGCCATTCTCCAATCCCTAGTATTTTAGTTTTAGTCTTATTTATGCTTGCTCCTGATGCATCACTGTATATATCCAAAATTTTGAAACACGCATTTAATGAATCTGTACTTGTCACAAAAAACTGAGTGTCATCTGCAAATTGCAACAGTTTGACCTCATACTTATCTTTTTGTTCCTCGTTACCATTGTAACCTGGCAAGATTACACCTTTGATGTCTTTACATTTTCTAATTTTTTGTGCCATTGGCTCTGCCTGAATGATGTACAGGAGCGCAGCCATTGGGCATCCTTGTCTCAGGCTTCTTGATAGTTTAAACATTTCTGATACAAATCCATTTGTCAATATTCCACTTTGCGAATCTTTATACAATATTTTGACCCATTTCCTGAAATTTGGCCCAAAATTCATATGTTCCAATACTATTTCTACATATTCCCATTCAACTCGATCAAAAGCTTTTTGTTGATCTAGAAACATTATTGCTGCTCCTGTGTTTTCATTCTGACAATATTCAATAATATCCCTTGTTTGAGTGACAGCATCATGTATATTTCGCCCTTTTACATATGCTTTTTGATCCTCATGTATGAGTTTTGGCAGTAAGCATTTCAAACGATTGGCCAAACATTTTGCCAGTATTTTATAATCAACACAAAGTAGTGATATTGGCCTCCAGTTTGTTATACATTCCCTTGGACCAGCTTTGTACAATAATGTAATAATTCCCTTCCTTTGGGACTCTGTAAGTGAATTATCATTGAAGACTTCTTCATACACCTCTATCAAACTGTCTCCTATTACTTCAAAGAACAGTTGGTAAAATTCACAGGTTAAGCCATCAATACCTGGACTCTTTTCTTTTGCCATATTCATCACTGCCCGTTTAATTTCAGCTATGGTGAGGGGGGCCTCACATTCTTCTCTTTCCTCTTCCAAGAGCTTTTTATCAATACATGAAGTTAATTGATAAGCTGCATTAATATTACACCCTTCACTTGTGTACAGTTTCTTGTAAAAGTGAACCTGTTCCTTCAAGATTGCCTCAGTAGTGGTTTCAATTTTTCCCTTTGTTGTTTTAATTTTTGACCACAATTTGCTTTGTCCATGATATCTTTCTAAATTGTGGAAATATTTTGATGAGGTCTCTCCTTTCTCAAACCACCTAGTTTTTGACCTTATTCTGGCAGCTTCTGCCTTCTCTGTATTCATTTTACAAAGTGCATTTTCCACACCTTCTATTTCAGCATGCATTTCTTCCGTCATCTCTTCTTCATTTTTCAATCTACAAAGTATATTCTCTAGCTTTTCAATTCTTGTATTATCATTCCTTTTTAAAACTGTTGCACAATGTATATTAATATCTTTAATTTTTCTTTTTGTTATCTCCCACCAAATTTTCTTGCTTGGATATTCATTTTTTGTTTCTTTCCAGTGACTCCAAAAATTTGTAAATATCTCCCTAAACATTTTACTCCTTACTACTTTATTATTCATTTTCCAATATCCATTTCCTTTTTCAATCTCATTGGTATTTATAAGCAAAGTAGCTGCATCATGGTCACTTTTAACTGCAGGCACAATATCACATCGTGAGACTGCATAGTCAAGACCACCACTGATGTACCACCTGTCTATTCTTGATGCTTTTTGGGTTCCCTTTTTAAAGTATGTGAATTTTTTCTGTCCTAGGTTTCTCCTTCTCCATATATCCTCTAAACCAAGAATGGCAATTAATTCTTTTAACTCCTCTTTACCTTCATCTGTTACTGTCACACACGCTCTTCTGTCTAACCTTGAATCTAATACACAGTTAAAGTCTCCTCCAATCACAATGTGCCTATCATCCTCTACTTCCCCAATATGGTCTATTAAATTAACAAAGAAATCTTTTCTTTCTTTCCATCATTTGGTGCATATATATTGACCAGTCTTAGCTTAAGGTTGTCATATTCCAAATCTACGACCAAGCATCTCCCTTTATCACTTGTATATATAACTTTGCTTGTGTACTTATGTCTTTCTTTAAGCAGTATTCCCAGTCCTCTACTATTACTGGTTCCTACATCCCAATAACACTCTCCGTTCCATTGTCTAGACCATGCATATATATCCCTTTCTGCAATATGCGTTTCCTGCAAAAAAACAATATTAGCCGCAGTTTTTCGCAACCATGTATAAGTTTCAGCTCTTTTCTTTTTTTCCTGTAATCCTCTTACATTAAGAGTCAAAAGTTTTATTGAGCTGGCCATGAGCTGAGTGTTTCAAGTCCATTATTTTTTCATGGTTTTAGCCTCTTTTTTGCCCGCAGATGGTGGTGTGACACTACTGGTGGACTCTCTACCCCGTTTAGCTCCTATGTTACTGTCCAATCGAGGGGTCACTGTGAGCCCTTCCACCCCCTGTCTTTCGATGGCTCTCTTGATGTTTCTTTCTAATTTGGTTTTGCCTTTGTCTGTCAAGTGGACTCCAGCCACGTCACTAGACCTGTAATCAGTGGGAATAGTACTCCCACTGTGTATCAATATTTCTTTGTTGCTCAGAAAGGTCACTTTGTCTGTTTTCTCACATACACTTTTCATCATTTCATTAACTTTGTCAATTCTCACATTTGTTCTGGAATCTCTCAGGGTGGGGGTGATACCAGAAAGGATGATACTGGCTTGTGGTTGGTCTTCTTGTACTGCTTTAAGCATAGCCTCGTATTTTCCCTGGCATTGTTGGGCATCCTGCTTTTGGTATACCACATTGTTAGTTCCAACATGAATGACAATTGTGTTCACCCTCTGTGTATGTCTCTCATCTATTGAACTCAGTAGACTTTCTACCTCCTCTGTCTTTACACCAGGTTGTGCCTTTAGTATAAGTGGCTGTACCCCTTCAAAATGCATGTTTTTAACCATTGAACCTCCAATCACAAGATTGACTTGTGAGGTCTCCTCTGAACACTCACTGTCTGTTTCTCCAGCCTCAGCCTCAGCCTCATTCCTTGGCTCACTTGCCTCATTCTCACCTGTTCCACTATTATCTGTAACGCCACACTCTTTGGCAACATGGCCACTTTGTTTACACCTGAAACAGACTGGATCAGCCGTACATTCACTGGCTTTGTGCCCGTCCACTAAGCATCTGAAACATTTGAAAGTAGATGTAGGCTTAGCTGGACACCTATATGATTTGTGACTTGTGTCACCACAATGAGTACATGGTTGGTTCTCATAGAAAAGTCTCACTGGGAATTCTTCAATACTGGTTTGATTAGGTAGGGGTTTCTTGATCCCTGTTACCTTCACAAACCTTGTCCCTGTTTTCACTGCAGACTTACTTCTGTCCTTTTTGTACACAAAGCCATATAGAACCTCGTCCAGTAGGTATGCATACTCGGATAGAGCACTGATCAATTTCTGATCTGTTACTTCTGCTGGTAAGTCTTTCACCACCACAGTAAACACTGTTTTACTCACTTCCATGAGACTCACATGTCTATTATTGAGTGTCAGCCCTTGTAGCCCTGCGGCAAAGGTAGCCTCTTTGTTGTGAAAAGTTATGTGCACTTCTTTCTCCAGAATCTGTATAGTGTCCACATCTTGTTCATTTATCACAACCTCCAAAGCTTCTAATAAATGTCCTTCATTCACCTTTCCAGAATCTCTAAGGAGAAACTTCAAAGTTTTGGGCCTGTCCATTTCTACAGGCCTGGCACTTGTGTGACCTCCACTGTCCTTTCATTAACCTGTCACCGTGCCCTATTCAGTGTTTGTATACATTGGCCCTGCTATTGTCAATGTCTTGGTCTGACGAGCACTGCTTGGGCTTTGTATTCCATTCAAGCTGATCTTCACCAGATCCTTCCCAAACTTCTGCTGTAAATTCCTTATCAACGGAAGAAATTTGCACAAAGCTCCAAATCTCCCTGATTTCCTGGTAGGTTTATAGATGCCCCTGTAAACTTGCACTATCAACCTGAGATGTTTAGACTATAATTTTGACAAAAAAACTCATTCTCGAGTGATGTAACTTAGCAACGCAATGTTGAAAGTGAACAAAATGGAGTCTAAACAGCTACGGCAAGCACGCGAAACAAAGTAGGTTTTGACAAAAACATAGGATTTAACGCTGCATGGGAAAAAATCCAGACAGTTGTGTCATGGGGAAATCCAAATGGATTTGGACAGCACTCGTTTGAAACCATCACTGCTCGCCAAAGGCTCGTAGTGAACGGTTTTAAAACTCCTCATGTCTGAATCCATTCCCCACGACATGGCCATCTCGAATTCTATATTTCCAAGTTTTATTTTGGCCATGGCCACGAGTCAATGTCACGATTCCTCTGACCCGTATGAAAACGTGATGTTACAGCATACACCGCACGTGACGTTGCGACGTGCACCATATGGATGACAGAACGTAACACCACACATTTCAGATCCATGTGGTAGACCTGTTTGAGTCAACCAGACAGCAATAAATGCCCATTTTGTCACATTTTCTTATCCTGTAAAACTTCTTATGGGGCTTCCAGCTATCCAATATTTATATAATATAAAACATATGGTAGGACCTATTTATGTGGGCATAAGTATTGGTCTTTATGTACTTGTGCGCTCATACATATACAAAACAACATGAACATTAGGCATTTACACACACACACACACACACACACACGCATATATATACATATATAATCATGCAAGGCATAAGTTCATTCGCACACATAATATTATGCACATAAAGTGCATGCATATGTATCTACTTCATCCAATGCTCATAGTAGACTCTGTATGTTCTAATTCAAAGATTCTTGGAGCCAAATAGGTTTGTGTAGCGATTTTACAAGCAATTGGCCCTGACTTAGCACTTGGATGACATTTTTGTGCAAAATTTATTGGAAAGTACCTGTGTAAAGATATAACTGGGGATACACCAGACCTTTATTGGATTAGAGTAGGCATGTTGCACTTATCATGACATATATTACTAGTATAATGAATATAGTTGGTATTTAACAAATCAACAATCATAATGAAATATATTTTCTACCCACTGGCGACAGAGACAAGCGTTTTCATAAACTTTCAATTCGCACTGCAAATTCATCTAGTTCCATAATTTACATCATGTGCAGAGTCTACCATTTGTATATGCTTAAAACATTCAAAACACACTAAACATTGACCGAGAAATTTAGCAGAAATTGCCCATCATTGTTCGCAAAATGACACCATGAAAAAAATTATATGTTAAAATGTCCACATTCAAGCAAGATATCCTTCTTGCGTGTAGCTTTACATGTATTTGTATTACATGGCGTGTGTGGTCTAGCTATTTTTGTAATATATAACTTTAAAAGCACACTTACTAAAACTTGACTAAACCTAGAAACAAAACACAAAATACCCACACTTATTCTTACAATGGCATCATAAAACAAAACTTGACATGAAAAAGGTGGGCAGCCTACTAAGATGTCCTTGTTGATCTTAGTCAACAGTTTGAATTATGTATATGTTATTCAGCCATAAATGTCTTTGAGAATGTTTCTGATTTTTGTCAATTTCTTCCTCTCTTATGTCATTGTCTCTTGATATTTCTTGCCTGCAGATGGAACAGCTCTTATGACTAGAAGCTTCACGTGGCTTTCCGTTTGAAAGTGTTCGTTTTTTAAATACATTGGATCCTTTTTCCTTGCCACATACTGAACTTTAAACTTTAAAGTAAATTTTGAATCATTTGATAACAATTGAAATGCCCTGTAAATATTTATTTGCACCTGACTACTAAAGAATAAAGATCTTTTCTTTCTTGAGAGTGGTGTTTATATTGTTAATTTGTGAAATACTTAAAAGATTTATTCTAATAGTAACATGTACAAATATTAACTTTTAATCATTTCCATTTTGTCATCATGTTCTTACATTCATTCACCTAGCCTATTTCTGAAACAAATTTATGAATGATCCCTGGATTTTTCGAGTTTCATAGCGGCGACGGGCAGTTGAGCACGGTGATGAGTGGCAGGAGGTGACAGTGGGCGGCGGTGAAGAAAGTCTCTGCCTATTCCTGCCAAGGCTTAAAGGTCTTATTAATTGATTGAATGGGTACCACAAATTAGAAAGTTGATGTTTGGGGTTGTTAAAAATGATATACGAAAACCAAAATGTTAAATTTCATTTTCGAATGTTGTTTTTTTTAGCTTCAAAAGTGCGTCACGCTTATTACAGGAAAGCGCGCAAATTTTCTTCGACCATGGCTCTATATGGGACAGTGTTACTGACGTCACAAACGCAACTCGCTGGCCATGGTGTATGTGTTCTAAGCCGGAGTGCCTTCCGTTTGCCAAGATTTATGGCAGATGCAACAAAGCATAGTGATTCTGGAGAGTATGAATTGAGTTTTTTATGTACATGGTCTGATGACGATGAAGAAGAATTAATAAGAAAAGCTCAAGCAGCAGAGGAAAAGATCATTCAGCCTTACACACATGACGGGATGTCCAGAACCCTACCGTCACCAGTACTGCAGGGAGTGGAGCCATGGTACAACCAGACGATCCCAAATTGCCGTGTGGTCAATGATAATTCGTTGCAAAAGAGATATTTCCAATCAAAAATTACAAGATTCCATTTAGCAAGAACAAGCATGAATGCAATAAACTGGAATTTGCGTCAGGATGGGCCAGGTCTTATAGTGTTTTAAATTCTCGCATTCACGAAGACAGCTACGGCCTACGCCTACGGTATATAAAAGGCTAAACAAACAGTATATTTCCCTTACCATATGTATGGTCCATGGATGATTAAATATAAGTTTGCATTTATGAATATAGCTCTCAATATCAGTATAACTCCTTCCCGGCAGTAACCTCACTACCCTTGGGGGCAGTAATTTACGTTTCTGTATACATTGTTATCAGTACACGTGTTTATGATATCCTTTATTTCAGATCGTATCCTTTATGTAACAATGGTGAATATTTTCCCGTGACTGACTTATTTTCTGGTTCCATATGAACGACAAAGGTACAATGAGTTGGAATTTTGTACACCCGATTATTAGGAGCTGGCGGTAGACTGTCACAAACACTGACACATGACTAAAAAGATGAAAGGCCAGCCACCCACTGGTCTTGGCAGCTGCGTAGATGAGACGTGAATGTGCTAGGTATCCAAACAAATGTTATCTGGGTATGGGATTAAATACCTCACAATATTCAGTAGTAATTGAGCGCACACATAACAGTGGCCACCTAATTCAACCTGTTATAGACTGTTCAACCCTAGACCTGGGTATGGAACAAGATCGGTCCTTATTTGTCCATGTTTTCCACCTTTTTTTTTCATCAATTGAATCAAAATGGTTAAACACACTCAAATTTTGTTACAATGTTACTTTGTAACAAGACCCTAGACTGGGTTTGTCACAGTGACATTAATATCGATTGATAATTATGTGATACATTGTAACAGTCGTTGAATTACTAGACCTATAGTTTGCTGTTATGCAAACTTTGAAATCAGAATCATACTGAAGATTAATTTGTAAATACTGGAAAAAGACAATGAATCACTGTTCCTGGTTTTCTGAGCAATGCAATTGGCCAGTTCCATGAATTCTTCCATCGGCCAGCGATGAGACCCTATTTGGCAACAACAGAAGCTTTTTTTCTTGCCAAAACCGTCCTAAACATCGTCATATTTGATAAATCAAAGTCACTTTCCACAAAGTGTTCCCTACATTGATTAGATCGGTTCCCAGGGCTTTGCCACTTGTCCCTGTAAATGTCCACGCTCTCTGTAACTTCGGGTCTTTTAATCCTGTTGATAAAGGGTGAATACAATATGTTTAAAGCAAGCGACGCTTGACAGCCATGGCTCGCTAGCATGGTTGGAGTCTTCCCGGTAAGCCAGCGGTGTTGCGTTTGTGACGTCACAAGCCTTTCGCTCCTTGCGGGTGTCGAAAATGAAGGGAAAGCGACCATTGAAGGTGCAGTGAATTCTTAAAATAAAAATGTGAATAAAAGTATTACTTTCACATCCAATTTTTGAAAAATCGCACCGTATGGTGAGTACAACCCATGAGTCTCCCGTGTATCAAATTTGAACATGGTCAATCAAGAGGACTTTAAAATGTGGGTGGCGGTGGGCCATGATTGCCATCCCACCGCCGCAACAATGTGCCATACGCCGCCGGAATGGTGTCCCTAGTGTTTGCAACTGTTATTTACACGCTTGGGGTCTGATCATGATGAGATATGTCTATATTTCTGCCCTTGAGGTTTTGAGCAGTATCAGACTCATTAATGAAGCACGCAATCTCCGGGCCTGAGACCATCCAATGTAAGAGTGCACTGGGATTCTCTGTGAGCACGATTGCACCACCATCGCCCTTTTTGCAACCATTATTCTGCCCATGTGCCTGAACTATGGCCATAGCAGACAACACAAGATTTATCTTCTGTGCGATTAAATGCCCTGGTTTAAACTCATCGGCAATCTGTGGGTGTGTGATTGAGGCATTAGACATGTCCCCCAAATGCACAGGCAGCCATGGTGCATAATTTGCATGGTTCATTGCAAAGAATTAAGGGACTAGCTTTGTCAAGGTATCTAAATACATAAAAATGTTTGCTTCCCGAATAGAGCAAATGAAGGTTAGTACACAAAGTTCAAAATCAAGGACAGTAGCCCTGTAATTCAAATATGGCTCACTGTTCGCCTCTCTTTGGACCAAGCCTCAAAGCTGAGACAATCTAGACTCCCATCTGGCAGGGTGCTACTGTAAACTTCATTTGCTTGATATTGCAGACTATACAAAGGACATGCCGTTATTTGGTGTGCTTGTTTTGTGCGGGAAACGTGCCACGAATGCAAAAGAAAAAACACAAGGAATCAGTGGTTATATCTGGAAAGGTACACTCTGATCTCGTGCGTTTGTTTATATCAGGGCACTCGTTTTGAAGATTCTTAGCCTCACTACACCTCTTTTTGGCTCCTTGCAGCTGCATAGTTTTAAACCTAAGGGCACTTGCTTTGTGCCACACTTTTGCATTTGCAACGAGGACAAACTTTACACCTTGACCATCATCCACTCCAACTTATCTAATTGTAGGGAAATAGGTAGCGGACCAAATCTATAAAATTCTTCCAGCCTTTCGGCCATGGCTTTATCCACATTTCCTCAGTTGTGTCACTTACTCTTGTCCAGGCAAGTGAGAGGCAGTGTTGTTACTTCCTTTTGGCAAATGATACAAAGTTCCCAATCGGTACGCTTTGGCCTGGGAGGCACATTTATTGTTGTGTCAAGCAAAAGAAATTTCTTCAACATTGTGCACGTGTAGGTTTGAAGCAAATTTAGTAAACTAAATTTAAAAAACAAGAGCCGATAGCCCTGTTATAGTTAACCACGCAATTTTCATATCAAAATGACATATGTTATATGAAATCAAATAGAGATAATACAATTAACCTTCTGGTCTTTAACCAACACCAGAGCCCGATTGAAATAAAAATTTACACACCAACCAAGAAAGAAATCTCAAAGTGACCATTTGTCGCTTATCCAACCAGCGGTTTCAAACAAATAGAAATCCACTGCAGAGTTGACAGAGTCTCTGCACTGTCAGATATTTACAAAATGTCATATAGAAACAGAAATACAGTCATACAAAGCATGGATATGATAAATCAACAAGTAATTAGCAACACATATGGTAACCTCTACAAAGTACTGTTCGGGACTAACTTAGCATATTTTCA
Organism: Hermodice carunculata; assembly: GCA_964020975.1. NCBI lineage: Eukaryota > Metazoa > Annelida > Polychaeta > Eunicida > Amphinomidae > Hermodice > Hermodice carunculata. Next base: position 11,479 of record CAXHWN010002617.1, read on the forward strand.
CCAAAGTGCGCAACACATATAGCAGTGTGGAACCACATTTTGTTGACACTGACAAAGAATACGCAGTGGGAAAATGAAAAATAAATTGCCTATTCACTTCAATACACACTTTCAGATATGAAGAGACGAATTGCCTTGCCCTGTCTAGGCCAACCTACAATATAATACACCAAAATGGCCTCCAAAGAAAAGCAATATAGAATGCAATTCGCCGCATACGACATTCAAAGTATATGCAGGCAGAAAATGCAAAAAGCAATCACATTTTTGCTTCGCAATTGCAAACTCACTCTAGGAAAGTGAGAAATACAACCTTTTACATGCGCAGACGAGATTTGGTCTGACAGACGTGGCAGTTTGTGCCTGATTTGGTGATGTGAAAGATGAAGCCTTATGAATCACAATGTTTGTAAAGAATGACGAGCTTAATATTCTACCACCTCTATCGTCACTCCATGTACATGTGCGTGAGCTACTGCCGTGGTTGAGTGCGCACAATCCTGCCTGCCGTGCAGGTCACTTGACTGTCTAGAAACTTAGGTGGAAAGTACCCCTACAGAGAATATTTTTCATGGCCATTTTGGTTTGTCGTGGCAGATAATTTATCGCCACGCGCATCAGCAACGCAACAAATTTGCAAATGTCTTAATATCCAAAATTATTCAGGATACATTAGTCTACATATGTGGAATATTTGATGCTTGTATTATAAAGTGCACGATTGTAATACGGTTTTATATTATGCCACTGCACTACATGTAAGGGTCCTGTCTATATCAAAGCTTCTGGAATAACATCAAATATGTCTATATTCTCTTAGGAAACTTTGATATGTCACATATGTCAAAGAAAAATGTTTATATTTGCGTGAAGCAAAACGTTTTTTCGTTTGATGTATCAAACAAATGTTTCGTCCACATATTAAGCTAATTATCTTTCGCTAAACACTGATAAAATTGTACAATAATCAAATATTATAAATAACAACTGTTGACCAAATTTCAAATCGTCGAAATTTGCCT
>CAXHWN010002617.1:15000-19931 GCA_964020975.1 Hermodice carunculata
GACAGACCTAGCCAAGTATATATATTTGATTGCAAGTGGAAGTTGATGAAGATCGAGGGACGACAACGAACTAGTACCATAGGGACAAGTCAGTTAAGCTAAAAATGTAGTACCTAAGTCATGTATGTAGAAAAACATGAGGAGAAAACATTGTCACTAAAAAGGAAGGCATTTACATAGCACCACGTGCCTGCTCGATTTGTGCACATGTAGCACTTTGTAGCAAATTATATGCTCATGACATCACAATTTCCGTCCGTCTGCTCGGCACTAATGGATATATAAATAGTGCGTCAACAATAGACGGACAGTAAGCACCATCCATATGAAAGAGACAGACGCAAAACAGACGCTCAGCTGGCATCATCCAAAGTGAAGAGACCAACTAAAAAGTATCAACCGTCGCACTTGGTAAGTGGCGATAACTACGTATTTTTACTTTCTTAAAATAATAATTAGCATGCTTGTCTTAATAAATCAAACCAAGTGTCATGCAAACCCAGAATTTATTAGATATATTTTGCTAGCTTGGGAAAACATAACTATTTTTCGTGAAAGTCGTGTAGGTTGTGTTTAAGATTAGACGGGTCTTTTTGAGCAAAGTCGAATATGAATTTTAAAGAACTGCTTTGCACATCAATGATGGTTGTTTAACTGTACATGAATGAGTTTCATCGCATCTGAAACATCTTAACTTTCTGTGTATTGTACTTACCTTTGCCTAATAAAACACTTTCACTGTCTTTCACTCAAAGTAATTTCTTCCTAAAATTATTTATATAGAGGGAAAAATACAAATACGTCTTATCTTGTGTATTGTGGCAAATATAATTGTTCAGAGAGGGTCCGCTTAGGCTCTGTCAGCTCTCCAATAATCTTTTTCAAGGAATGAAATGTGTTTAAACCAAATAAAAATTATCCATTTTACTTTATTACAAATATACAAGTTCTATTCTTAGCCGGGCATTTTTATATTGAACATGACTGATATGCAGCAAAGTGATGAGATCACCCCACAGATAAGTCTTTACTGGCAGTAACCTAAATTTTCTTTTTTTTTTATGTAAACTTATGTGCCAACAGTGACATAATTAATACCATCTGCAAAGAAATCCCAGTTTATCTATCTGAGGTCTTAATACTGAGGCTCCACTGTATCATCTCCAGATTTTAAGACAATAATTGCTTTTCTTAACTTTTCTATACATTTTGCGCTTGTAGATAGATTTCAACGGAAGCCACCATGTCAAGTAAAGGACTCCTTCTGGCCTTACTTGTGCTTGTCGTTGTTGTTCAGACGTCATGGACAACAAAATTTGGTAAGATACACGTTCATTCTGTTGACACTTATAATCAACATAACGAATATAGAGACAATCAGGCTACAATGCGAAATCAAATAAAAATAAACCACCTGATCAATCAACAACCAATCAAACAACCACCCAATCCACTATGTCTCAGAACGATATCAAAAACTTTTACGTATACAATATATATACATACATACATACATAGATACATACATACATAGATACATACACACATACATACATACATACATACATACATACATACATACATACATACATACATACATACATACATACATACATAACACAATTCTTTTGCTTTTCTGTGATATTTATGCCCTAAATTGTAATTGTATTCATTGACAGGGTCCAAACATAAAGCTTCTGGGGGACTGAAAACAGCAGGTAAAAAACTGAAAGGACCGTCTTCAAACGTGGGTGAAAAATTAAAAAAGAAAAAAGGTGTGCTGATAGGTGCTGGTAAAAAGCTTGTCTCTGTCGGAAAGAAGGCAGTCGGTGCTGCTTCGTTGACCTTTGAGGTATTTCAAATGGCAGAAGCTGCGTGTACGTCTCAACTGATTAATATAGACTGTAAAACACTCGCAAAAAAGGTATCAGAATACGCTACACCAAGAATCCAAGCAGGGGATCCACCAATGAACATTACACAGAGCGTGTTGGATAAGTACAGATTACGGATGGATCCCGTTCAGCTACCACGGATGTCCAACAGCTGCACACGGGTGTCTCTTAGCTGTACATTGCTCACCATTACATCTCCATTTTTGTTTGCTCGATGCCTTCTTTAGCTCTTGACCATTCAAATCGAAAATGGAAAAGTGTTAGTAGAATGGTAGCGGTTAAATTCACTGATAGCAGAAGTGAAACACAACAGTACCACAGCTCAGTTGAAAATGCAATTGGAATATGTAGTGCAAAATTAGAACTAATGGTGATAGGTATCAATGTTACAAATAAAATTAAATTAGAAAGAAATAAAAGTGCGTTTGAAAGTTCGCTGAAGTATTAGGGCAAAGGATTGTGATAACATTTCCAGCTTAATATTGTGCAAATCAATAGGTTGTTCCCTTTACTTGAAGCCAAATTTTAGTGGAAGGGTGAAGTTAGCACTGTATTTCAGTCACCAGAGATATGCGTCAAAGTAGTGTTATTTTGTCTAAATTATGCAATATTTTTATTAATTACCTGTTTTTAAATCTTGAATTTACCGAGCATGGTGCAATGAGTGGCAGAAATTAATACATGTGCTTATGCTGATGATATTGCCGTTTTTTTCTCGAAGCGTTACAATGATTGTTTGACGTGTGGGACAGCTGCGCAAAAAGTGCCACTTTAATTATGGAATATCTAAAATTAAATGCATGTAGGGATGTGTTTGTTGATGACTCTGTCGGAAACTAAACGCTAGAGCTGCTGTGCAGGAGGAGCTAACAACTTACTATCCTCGGCATCACGTTTTCTAGGGACAATAACTTTAAACTGCACGTTTCTTAACGCATCAACACGTATGGGGTACCAAGTGTAACATCAATTTAGTGGTTATTTTACTCCATTTCGTGGACCAAATCCGTAAACTCTAACACTTCCGTCCACAGAATGGTTAATTATATCAGTTCTGTCCACAGAATCCATAAATTTGTCAATTACGTCCATTTACATTCACAAAATCGAGTAAAGCTACCAATGTTGTTAACAAAATCCTGCAAGTCTGCGGACTTTGTCCACGAAATTGAAAATGAAAACACCTTAGGATTCTGTAGAAAATTCATACCGATTCTGTCAACAAAATTGTCAATCAATTTATCTGTTTGTCAATCACCACGTCTCGCAATGGTTCATGTGTTGCGTAACGGTAGGCCCACATACTAAAACGCGGATCATGCAGATGCGAACCGACTGTAAGCCTACAGTTTACATGACACTATATTCCTTGACGTATAGTTTATTAACCAGCAAAATCGATAAAGTTTTGCTTTTAAGTGTGTTTTACAATTTTGTCGACAAAACTGAGGCAGTTTTTGCGATTTCGTGTACGAAATCGAGAAACGTTACAATTCTGTCGACAGAATTGTATTATATTGTATTTATGTTTCCGTGAACAAAACTGTTACACTCTTACAATTGTGTGCAAGAAATCGAGTAACCTATGTATTTTATGAAATGTTCTTCCAATTTGTGCACCAAATTGGATAATATATGGATTATGCAACATGTTTTTCGATTTTGTGCACAACATTTGATCAAAAATGGAATGTGTGAACAAAACTTGAAAGCTTTTAAGATTAAGGGGATGAAATTCAAAAACCTACCCAATTCTGTGGACGAAACTTTTAAATTTATGGATTCTGTGGACAGAATTGATAAACTTACCGATATTGTGGATAAAATCGATATAGGCTATCCAACAATTTTGTAGATCCGAATTTTCAATTTCGTAGACGAAATTGATTAAAGCCTACACTTTTGTGCAAGAAATTGGTAAAGTATTGCGATTCCGTCCACAAAATTCAACAGGATTGTTGGATTTTGTGAAATACTTGCAGTTTTGTGATCTTTTCTTCCAAGTTCACCCACAAAATCTTCAGAGTAGTTCAATTTCATAGTGGGACTTCGATTTTGTTATTTGCTCTTACAATTTTGCGATTTTGTGATTCCCTCAACGAAAACGATAAGTATTACGATTTCGTGGACGAAATGGATGATGTTACACTTAGCACCCCATAACCACGGCCAGACAATGTATGTATGGATTTAGTAGCGCGATCTGGTTTTACCTGCCCCGCACTCGACACGCGTGCAAAAACTCATCTTTTGAAGACAATGGGTCTTCATTGTCTTACATATGGTATGGAGTGCATACGGTTTACCAAAAGTCAGAGTAGGCCTGAGTTGTTAAATTCTATGGGTCAATTGATAAGAGCTCGCTCATTTTAAGATTATTGTATGTGGTCGCTGTGTTTATCTGTTATCATTAACAATGATAAGTGGGCTCTTGCTTTAGCGAATGAACCTGACGGCATGTTTGACTCGCATCAATTTTAGTAAAGAGTGCATGACCTCAGGGAACATTGCATTGCAACGTTATTAGTTAACTCGTTAAAAGCTCGCATATTTACATCATTAATCGATTGGAGAGTGGACTGTTGGTCCCCCTGCTGCACGGAATGATGGGTCTGTTGGCTGCGCCCTGCTGGCTTGGGCCCTACGTTCTGTTTTTCGCGCCCCATGTTATATGCGGAATGACGAACAATAGCCTGGTGGACAACGTCTATGGCCAGCCAACAGGGCCATAACGCATAGGTCTTACCCGTAGCCGAGCCTCCACTACACGTAGTCGAGGCTCCGCAACGCGTAGTCGAGTAAACCAATCAGATTGCAGTCTCTTCTACGTGTAGTCGAGGCTCGGCAACGCGTAGGCGAGCCAACAAATAAGATTACAGTTTCCACTACACGTAGTAGAGTCTCGGCAACGCGTAGTCGAGCCAACCAATGAGATCACAGTCTCCACTACGCGTAGTCGAGACTCGGCAACGCGTAGTCGAGCTAACCAATAAGATTACAGTCTCCACTACGCGTTGCCGAGAAAATGTTCTTCTA
>CAXHWN010002618.1:0-13000 GCA_964020975.1 Hermodice carunculata
GTCTGTCGGGTCCTGCATAGCTAAAGTTGATTAGGGATTCCATATCTTAAATTATACATGTTGATTATTTATGTGTGTAAGCATTTACTCTGTCGGGTTTGATAATGATTTTTTAAGAGGTGGAATCACATTTCCAACATATATTAGCGCTACAAGGGGCTTGAAGGAATGACAAGAATTTGGTTTGTGGTGTTGGTCCAAATTGGACTTGGACATGCCATCCCCAATTCTTCATAATTATTATAAAACTTATACACATGAACGATTTCACTCATAAATAATCATTGTATACAATTTTAGATACTGAATCGCTAGTATTCTTAACCTACACAAGACCTGACAGACATTGTTATTAGAAATGGAAACATAAGTTTCGATTATATTCTTATCCGTCCCAGAAGGAAATGAAAAAGTCGACTATACAAGATAAAAGTAGAATAAACGAGTCTAATTTTTAATATTCAACTTTGTAGGTCATGCATCAAAAGATTTTCAACTTGAATATTCAAGATACTAGTGGAATAAACGAGATTTATCTTGAATATTCAACTATTGGCGCCACCTAGCGAAAGATAGAAAAAGTCAAATAAACGGGAAATAACTTGAATGTTCGATTGTTGAAAAAAAATCAATAAAATTCAGCTTACTTCCCCAATATTTCGAAACTTTGCCAGTAACATGTATTAATCCTTACCAGACCCATGGTAGAGGGCGTTTACCTAAACACTGCATCTGGTATCAGATACCTTCTGGACTCGTACTTTCCATGTATTTGATATAAAAAATACTCCAGTGTATACTGGTTTCTCCTTCTCTACAAAGTCCTATTTTATAAATAAGAATCAAAATGAATGTATCATACTAGATTGCTTTGTTTTAAGCAACACTTAAGTTTGCTCTATAATATAATCATTTATCACTACATGTATATATGTATATATATATATATATATATATATATATATATATATATATATATATATATATATATATATAATATATATATATATGTACTAGTAGTTTTATTATAAAACGTTACAGTTTTGTTGTCATTTAAAAATTCTATAGATAGCTATATTATAGCGCCTAGCAAGTCCTTCAGTTGGTAAAGACTATAATGACCTAATGACCAATCTGTGTATGTGTAACATTTTTTTCTTACTTTTGTGATCTGCATTTCATTTTGTACCTGTTAAATGCACTATGTATTACGTACCAAATTGTCATCGAGTGAATCGCTTCGGAGTCTGAGTCTACTGTATGGGTATTTTGCCAAAGACTTTGAATAAAACATCAATATGTTTAGAAGTGTTGAGACGCTTATGCTGAGATGAAAGCGTTTTTCAAATACGTACGCGTCCAGTCCACCACCACCACCACCACCACCATCATCATCATGCTTGTATAATATTGTCAATATATTTACTTTCTTATAAATAGATTGCAACTGCTACATACTTCTCGGGAGTCTATTATAATTTTTCTGTATAGATCAAATGGGGTAAATGTTACCTGAAGTTGACTAAGTGTACTTAGGAGAGGGATTCGGAAAACCAGCATTGTATTTGAGCAATACTTATTTGTTTGAAATAAAATACGTTTAAAAAGCAGCCTTGTTATAATTAAAATGTTGATGCAACTCAAAATATTATAACATGGATATGTTTGCCACTTATAATGAATGTGTAATACATGCCATGCTAAAACTTGAACGTGGTTTGAAATAAATATATATATATATATATATATATATATATATAAACTGAACTTGTTTACCAGCAGTGTGATTATGTCATATGTAAGTCTGGAATAATGCCGAATAGAGAACATTGAATTCTCTTTGGCATATATTCTAGAGATAGGATGTGACAAATAAATAAATAAATAAACAAACAAACAAACAAACAAACAAACAAATAAATAAATAAATACCTGTAATTATTCTTTTTTTTCATTATAAGTTACAAGTGTATCTGGTCCCTTTATTTGTGTCAACATGTTACCTAGCCGGTTTACACTGATATCCAGGATTGACCAGCGTGTTCCACCAATTTTCTCAAGAATCAGATTTATGAAGTTGCTATATGTGCAAGGGTCCACAGTCACATAACTTTACGACTTTCCCTGTCGAATGGGCCTAGACCGCCTGCATACAACTCGCTGTCTGCTCTGGCGTTTTTTAAATTTTCGTTTTAAAAGTTAACAGAGATTTGTAGGTAATAGGTGAGAAAAACATGACCCAGGTACTAATTTCATCCCAACGTCGAGAGCAAAGTTGAAAAAAGAAAAATGTAGAGATTGTATTATTGGCATGCCTGTTCTTCTTCATGCGGGGTAAAAACTACCTATGGGTTGGGAGAATATCTCTTGCTGGCTGGGTTACACCCTCAAAAGTTATCAGACATGTGAATTTACCTACCCATCCATTTTCCTTAACCATATACACTAATTATTATTCATAATATTAGGCAGAGTGCTATACGGACTGTTCTCTTGCTTTGATGGTCGCGACAAGGATTTTAATTAAAGGAATGAAGAAAAACCACACATGAAAAAATTCTCCAAAATGTGACAACACAAATGAACACAACCCTTTGCATCATTCTATTTAAGTTTGGATAGAGCCACAAGAAATAGATTTCTAATGTTTAGCATGTGATATGAATGTTGTTCATACTTAACGAGGCAAGGAAATTATTTAAGGAAAAGTCAATGCCACACCAGCCTCTCTTGACATTGCAAGGGAATGTAAGCGACCGAGCTGGGGGGTGGGGGTGGTAAATGTGCTTGTCACCCTTCCAAGGTAGGAGCCCTTTGGAAAATAACCAAAATAGTGTGTTCTGGCAAGTGTTCGGGTCAAATTATTGTCCATTAAGCAATACCATATCCAACTGGAATAAGACAGTTCCTACATGTATATACCATCTATTTCAAGATATTCATTGAGTGAACACGGGATTTTGCTGGGCGGTGGAAAGCTCCATCACCAAAAATGTTTTTGATTAACTGCATAAACATTTGCTCTCGAGAAAATGTTATAACAGTTTTTCTTTTTCAGAATTGTCTTATCTACAAATAACTACATATAACAGGGAGCATATATGGTCGATTGTGATGAAAAATGGAATCTCATCTTGTCGTGTTTATAAATGACACTTGAAAAATGCATTTTTCGTTTAGCCAGAAAGTTGTATATTTATTCCAATCAGTTTCAAACTTGCAAAATCATAAGTTTAATCTGTGTACAATGGTCCTATCATTCAAATTTTGATTTTGTTATTTGTTACATTGAGTAAAAAAATCTGTTCTCAAAGCCCATCACCAAATTTTGCAAATCTAAATTTTATCTATATCCCATTACAGGATGAAACTACAAAACTATGTAAACACCGGCCCATGCCAAACGTATAAACCTTGGTATTTCATAATGTTGAGATAGGGCAAAATAATATATTTGAGGTTAAATGAAAAGTACATTTTTGAAGAAAAAGCAGGAGAAGTTACTATTTCTCAGAGGGGCTCAAGTTCACACATGATATCAAATATACTTTATTTTAAGGCATCTAGGTTTTTTAGACCAAAAAGTTATAAACATAAATACTTTCATGGGGATATTTTGACAAAAGCTGGATTGGCACTACCAAATTTGAAATGGAGATAATCTGGTTCCCCTCGTTCAGTAACCCCCCCCCCCCTTAATAAAGCTTCATGTCATGACAACAGTATTGCACTAAAAAGTAGACCTCGAAAAAGCCAACACCCATGAAATATTTTCAATTGCAGGTAAAACTTAAACAGTTAGACTAGACTCTTGTCAATTTTTGGAAATCAGTTATTGACATGCTGATCGCTGTAAACGCACGCTGATTAGACTCTTAGATGTAGCTCCGTCAGTAACGGTGGTTTTTGATAATGATTATGATATCTACGGGTTTTTCTGACTTGTAATATTTTTACATACATCACATGAACAAATACAAAAAAACTTAGAACTGACGTACATGTAAGGTGATAAAATTGTGCTGGCAAAGTGTGCTACGTGGTTAAAAAACATACACAAACCACACCAATTGATCTGTAATGTCATTATTAATTATTATTATTATTATTATTATTATTATTATCATTATTATTATTATTATTATTATTATTATTATTATTATTATTATTTACCTTTTTGAAAGATGCACTTGTCCAATCACAATGACTTCTGACCAAAAATAAAATAGTTTTATGCAGGAACAATACCACACAACGTATGACATACTTGCAGAGAATTACGGATATGTTGAAAACAAAAGTAAGTAGTCTTTGCCTTTATCTAGTACCATATGACACATTTGCTTATCATAAATAATGTCTCGACACTGCACCGAGAAAAACTGTTGACCTGGACCATGTTATTCTCTGGAACTAGAGGCATGCTGGTATTTCAATGAAATGACCTTCTACAAAGAATATGAATTTAATATCCTTCTTATAAATCAGAGGAAATCGACTTTAGTAGCTAGACTTAAGTCGCACTTAGCACTGAAAGGATGAATCCGACCTGATGTTAATTATATAATTTGCCCAAGGTATATTTCTTCATGAATCTGCACTTAGCATCAATATCCTATTTTTTTGAGTAAGCTTTCAGACGAAAGTGAAGAGAGGATATTGGCTAATTTTAAGGGCTAAAAGTATCATTTACAAAAAAGTAGTGAACAGTCCAATTCAGGAAAAATCAAAGGTTAAAACTATTTTGAAAAAAAATAATTCTCAAAATTGCAAGTAAAACCTGTAGTGTTAAGCGGATTTTACATTGCAAACAACACTCAGTTCTAACCTTTGTGTGCAGAGAGATTAACTGTAGTGTTTACTAAAATAAGGAACATGTCTAAAAATTTCTTGTCCTTAAATCTGACATTTATTGTTGGAGTGTGCGCCCTGGTGTTTGAACATAGAACCAGTGTATCATATTGGCGAATGTTTCTGTGACACTTTAAATCTCTGACTTCCAGCAATACCTTTCTTGCAGACAGCTATTTCTTTAAACCCTGGTTTTTAGCTCAGCTCACTTGTAAGTCAGCTGAGCTTATCTTATGGTCCTTCGTCCGTTGTCCATCCTGCCGTCCATCTGTCCTACAGCAACAGTTCACATTTTCAACTTTTTCTCCATAAGCGTCAGCCAGATCCACTTTAAACTTGGTGGGGATGTGCCTTGGGTGTGTGTTCACCAAGTTGTTCAAATAGTCACCGGCCCGAGAATTTGGATTTTTAATGATTTTTTTGTCTTTTTTTTTGTTTTGTTTTATTTTTTTTCTTATTTTTGTTTTGTATTTTTTTTTGGGGGGGGGGCAAATCTTAAAAAATCTTCTTGTCCAGAGACGCTTACCCAAGTGCTTTGATATCAAACAGGAACACTTCCTGGGACTCTTAGTTCTTAATTTGTTCACCAGATGGCGCTGCAGTTTTTTTTAATTTTTTTATGAATTTTTGTGTGTTATAGATATTTTTGACTTCTCCAGAACCGTCACTCAGATTAAGCTGAAACATGTTGGATATGTTCCTTGTAGAAGGGTCAAACAAAGTTGTTCACTATGTAAGAATCCTGCGGATTTCTGATTTTTAACGAATTTTTCAATTTGGGTACTTATCAGTCAATGCAGCTTTCCTATTGATTACTATGGAAGTCAGTGAGCATTGTAATGCTAATTCACCTTTTCAACTACTCCCAAACCGTCATTCACATTAACTTCAAACTTGGTGGCAATGTACCTTGGGTAGGTTTCTACCAGGTTTGTTCAAATGGTCATGCTCCAGTGATTTTTGGATTTTTAATGATTTTTTTGTTTCTCTTTTTGGACAAATCTTTAAAAATCTTCGTGTCCAAAGCCGCTTACCCAATTGCTTTGATATCACATAGAAACATTTCCTGGGACTTCTAGTTTTTAATTTGTTCACCAGCGGGCGCTGCAATTTTTTTCTAACTTTTTATGAATTTTTGTGTGTCATAGCTATTTTCGACTTCTTCTCTACAACCATCATTTAGATTAAGCTGAAACATGGTGAATATGTTCCTTGTAGAAGGGTCAAACAGAGTTGTTCTCTATGTAAGAATCCTGAAGATTCCTGATTTTAAACGATTTTTTCAATTCGGGTACTTATCGGTCAATGCAGCTTTCCTATTGATTACTATGGAAGTCAATGAGCATTGTAATGCTAATTCACATTTTCGACTTCTTCTCCAAATTCGTCACCCAGATTAACTTGAAACTTGGTGGCATTGTACCTTGGGTAGGTTTCTACCAGGTGGTTAAAATGGTCATGCTCCAGTGATTTCTGGATTTTAAATGATTTTTTTGTTGGTTTTTTTTTGGCCAAATCTAAAAAAATCTTGTTTTCCAAAAGCGCTTATCCAATTGCTTTGATATCACACAGGAGGACACCTAGGGACTCCTTGTTCTAATCTGTTCACCAGGTGGCCTGCAAATGTTTTATATTTTTTATGATTTTGTGTGTGTGTGTGTGTGTTATAGCTATTCTCGACTTCTTCGTCAGAACCGTCACTCAGATTAAGCTAAGACGTGGTGGATATGTTCCTTGTGGATGGGTCAAGCAAAGTTGTTCACTATGTGGGAATGCTGCGTATTCCTAATGTGTAACGATTTTTTTTTTTTAATTTGACTACTTTTTGGTTAATGCACCTTTCTTATTAATTACCATGTAAGCAAATGGGCATTCTAATGCTAATTTGCATTTTTGACTTCTTCTCTAAAACCGTCATCCACATTTACTTCAAACTTGGTGGGGATGTACCTTTGGTGAGTCTCTACCAGGTTTGTTCCAATGGTCATGTTCCAATGAATTTCGGATTTATTTATGTTTTTTTTTTTTTTTTTCAAAATTCTTTACAAAAGTTCTATTCGGAAAGTTTAACATAGGAATTTCTTGTAATGCTTATAACTTAAATAATTTTTGGCCAGATTTACTTCAAACTTGGTGGGGATGTGTCTTAGGTGGATCTCTACCAAGTTTGTTCAAATGTTTATGCTCTATCGAATTTTGGAATTTTATGAGGTTTTTTGTTCTTTTTGGGGGCAACCCTTAAAATCTCTTCTCCTCTGAAACCGCTCACCCAATTGCTTTGATATCGTACATATACACTCCGAGGGACACCTAGTTCCCAATTTGTTCAACAGGTGGCGCTGCAATTTTTAACAAAATTTTTAATGATATTTTTGTATGGTTTTGCTATTTTGCACTTGTTCTCAGAACCGTCACTTAGATTAAGCTGAAATGTGATGGATATGTTATTGTGGAAGGGTCGAACAAAGTTGTGTACTAGGTGGCAGTGCTTTGGATTCCTGACTTTGAAGAATTTTCAATTCAGGTACTTTTCGGTCTACGCAGCTTTCCTATTGATAATTATTTAAGTCAATGGTCATTCGCTAATTCACAGGACAACTGACACGAAATTTATTGTTTACTTGATAACTTGAGATCTGTGTTGAGTTATTACCGTGATGCTGTACATGTTAATGTTTCTGTATGAAGGTCATGCTTAGACAGTACATGAATGACCTTGACCTCGTTTCTGGGGTCACAGTGCAACATACATGAATTTTACTCTTCCTTATAACTTGAGAACTACTTGAACCTTGATGTTGCACATGTTAGTGTTGTTCTATAAAAGTCAGACTTACTCAGAACATGGGTGACCTCGATCCTTTCCCAAGTTCAAAGAGCTACACCTGTGATGATGTCAAGATCAGCTGAGCATGGGCTGTTCACACAGCCCTCTTGTTTTATTGTAAGTGAAGGGTTGATCCTCAAGCATATTTCACTCTGTAGCTGTGCATCTGCGGTGTGCAGAAGGTAATGCACATAACAGTGACTCATGGCATAGATAAGATACTCTTTGGCTTTCATTTTCTGTAATTCTGTTCTTACATGCACATTGCCAGCCCACCGCCGCACCGGCAGTGCCGCATCCATATCTAAACTGCAGCTGATTGCCATCCCACTGTGTGGGAAGTTACAATCACTGGCAGCTCAGTTACCACACTTGTATCAACCACAAGACTTAACTACAGTGAAATGTAGATCCATTGGAAAAGGACCCATATTTACAGCGCCAGTGTAGTGAGAACCAGGCAGTGTTGAGCCCTTGCGTTCAACATCTGGACTTTTGGTGTTATAGCGAAATGCTGCTTCATGGTGCAAGAGGTCAGGGGTTCGATCCCCAGCTGAACCACGGCAACATTCTCATTGATTTGCATATTATATTTGGCGGACCCCTAGACCTAACTAAGGCTTTTGATATTCGGAAAATTACAAGCAACCCGATAAATCTCTAAATGTCCTTGACAAGAAAGTTGCTTTCCTATTTTAATTTATGGGCTTATCCTGCCTGGGTGTAACAGAGTCTGCCTTGAGCATGTTGCTTGATAAGTTCGTTTGATATTTTTCATAAGTTTTTATTTTAAGTTTCAAGTTAAATGATAAACATTTGCTTAGTTAGTCATCTTACCTAAGATTCCACTCTTTTAATTGTTTTGTTGCCACTATACACCATCTCCATCTTTAACAAAAATATAAGACCTTTCCGTATCACGCCAGAGCTTGGCTGACTTGTTTGTGTAGATCATCAGAGTACATGGCTCAGGATCTTCATTGTTTCAATTGAAACAATATACTTCACTCAACCAAACTTGGATATTGTCTGCTTATATTCTATTCGCACAACAAAACGAGAAGCAGCAAAGGAAGGAACAGGACCTTGTTACACTGAGTCAATTTGGATATCGCAAGAAATAGTTCACATTAATAGTCCAATCAAACAGGTCCCGAAGACATCCTGAATCCCCCAACTAGTACTACCCTAGTTCCCTAGAGCTTTCAGAAATTACTAATTTGATGATTCCTCCATTCCTAAAGCGGGGGGGGGGGGAGTACAACTCCCACTGCCCCACAGCACCCACCCACGCCATATCCCACAGAAATTAAAGCTACCTCGAGAGCAGTCTTGTGATAGAAAGTTTTATCAACAAACGACCAGAGTTAGTTGAACGCCCCATTATCATAAGATGCAGGCTTGGGATCAGCTATTTTACCTGTTTATGTACCCATGCTAATAGGATTTGTAGGCTTCAGCATATGGATGTGTTTCTGTCAAAAATACGCTAAATTGAAGCACAACCTGGGGAAATTTTTGGAAACCGTCTATCTCATTGCAAACAGAATAATGTATATTTAAAACAATGAACTCTTTTCACACTTGAGTGCACAACTGGGTGCAAGATTTCACTTCTGAAAACCTGGACAGTATTCCAAAAAATGGCCCTATTGGGGACAGATAACAAACAGTGCTAACTGTTCATAGGGGCTACACTGCAGACATGAAAATGTGTCCACTATCACATTCTGCTATGCTTTGCAGTTGTTGGACGAGAAAGAATTTCCTCATTTTCTCATTCATCGCGAGCTGACTTGTTCTAATCTTTATGGATTTAAAATCATACAGGTTCATAGACAAGGCAGCCAGCCATACCTTTTAGGCAGCTTCAATTTGCACTCATCAGTTTTTTTTTTTCATCATGATATCAAATGATCAGAAAACAATGCAAATTTGAATTTATAAACTATCTTGGTGTTTAAAACAATGCAAAACTGAATTTATAATCTAGTTTGGCATATAAACCACTGAATTGCTTATTCTAGCTTGCAATATCATCATGAGTTATTGTTGCCGTCATTGCCATTGTCACAAGCAGCAACTTATTAGGTAGATAATTGAAAAGAGAAATCTGGGTCAATGTTTTTCAAATTAATGAAAATGCATATTAAGGACTCTACTTTTTTTCTGGTGTAGTCCACAGGCTAGAACAGTTGACATTTTACTGACCCCTTGTTCCAACTTGCCCATTCATACTATTAAGAAAGCTGAAATGTATGATTGCCCCCATGGCAAGCACTTTGAAATTACAACTCAGCCTGATTGAAATTTTTCTTGACCCTGGCAGCAGACATGCAAATTCCTTAACACTGATGTTCCATGTGATACTGTCATTATGAAACAATAGCTAAAGAGGACAGTCATTCCACCTGCAGTATAACATTTATTGACATAAGAAATACCGTAATTTACAGGGCTTGCCTCAAGGCAAGCCGTGTTGTCCGGAACAACTAAATTTTCAGGTAGGACTTCTAAAAATGTTGAGCCTAACAGGAATTAAACCAAGAACTTCTCCAAAAATCATAGATGTAGATGTTCCATCGCCATCCTGCCATTCACTGTCAGGTGCACCTTGTGACATTAATTATCATCCAAGAAAAGCGTGTGCCAAATACATGCAAGTTACACTGGTTTTGAAATCAATGAATACTCTCTATTCAAGTTTGGCTATTATTTCAGCAAATAAACCAGAACGTATTTCGCTTTTATGACATTATCTACATCGGCAGTTAATAGCCAGCTGGGGACTTTGGTCGGCCATACTATTCTTTTGTGGCAGATTGAAGCATTGATAATTTTTGTGTCTTGTGTGCCAGGAGAACAAGTAACTTGACAAATATGTTATTCATCACAACCCAATTTTTTCCTGCATTGGGCTTCTGTTTAGTAATAGGCCTATCCATTCAGCAGAGGCACATGCAGAAACCTTAAAAGTAAAATTGTTGATCCCTGCCTCTTATGATGGTGGGACGTTCACATGACGTCTGCGTGTTTGTTGGTAAAACGTTGAAATGACATTTGCTCACTTGTTGATATAACTTCTAAGGTTATGTAGCTTTTAATGTTACCTGTTTGTGGGGTGTGGATGCTGTGGGGTTGTAAGGGTTTTACTACAATCCGAGCTGGAGCAGTACCTGGTCCAGTTGAATATGGATTAGCTGTTCCTCTGTCCTTGGAAAAAGAAGTGCAGGCGCACACAATAGTGAGTTTTATTCAGAAAGATTGCATCCTGAAGCCAGAATATTTCATACGCATTTTCCCTAGCAAACGTTTATCAGGCAAACTGTTGGACAGGATGAAAAAGTGGTCAAATGTAAAGCAGGTGGTCTGTTGATGGTTGATCGATCAAGATGGTAAAAAGTATCACCCGGGCTACAGTTTTTTCCTTTTTTCTCAGTGTGTGCAGGTGTTTGTAGAAATGGTCAAAATTGTGGTATAATATTCAAATCAATAGTTTAAAAATCACGTTAGCCATGTTTTTTTCTTTTTTTTTCTCTCTTTCTTTCATGTTTTCAAACAGTATATTTCAGATTGCTACTGTTCAACATGTTATCCTATTTGCTAAAATAATGGTGTTGTTCCTCTGGTCTCTCTCTCTATTTCAGATTGCTATTGTTCAACATGTAATCCTAATTGCTAAAAGAGTGTTTTTGTTGTTCTAGTCTCTGTCTAAGAAAGAGTAGTGTTTAAAGCTTGGTGACGACATTCGAGGCTGGTATATGTACATCATACCCATTACATTAGTTTGACGTTTTGTCATATATTTGTATAGTAGTTAGCGGAGCACAGGACCATTACGGTCCTCAATTTTATCAGGTTCATACGGGAAGTTGTTTTCTCGAAAGAAAAAAAATGACAAAATACCCGAAAGGCCAATTTACAAGAGGAATTGGCCTTTCTCATTTACAATATTCCAGATTTGTACTAAACACAAGGAAAAATTAATGCTGACTATGCCATATTTTATAAAGAATGGAGTCCCATATTTAACTATTGTTGCTTTTACTTCAGCAGACATCAGTCAGCAGCTGAGGTTATGAAATGATCTTTTTTTTCCAGCATCGCTGTCCTTCCATCAACAATTCACATTTTCGAGTTCAAGTTCTCCAAAACGATCAGTTGGATTCACTTGAAACTTAATTGGTGGGGAGGTAACTTGGGTGGGTCTCTACTACATTTGTTCAAATGGTCATATTCTAATCAGTTTTGGATTGTTTATGAATTTTTTAGTTAATATTTTTTTTTTCAAAATCTTGAAAATAACTTCTTTTCCGAAACCACTCAGCCAGTTGATTTAAAATTGCATAGGGACACTTCTTGGAACAGCAAGACCTTAATTTGTTCAACAGGTGGCACAGCAATTGTTTTTCTTTTTCATGAATTTGGGATTTAACGCTATTCGTGATATCTTCAAAACCATAACTTCTATTGTTCTGATATTAGGTGGAATTGAAGCTTGTGGGAGGTGCAAACAAAACTGTTTACCAGGTGGTGATATTTTGGATAAATTGTTATATAGTAAATTTTACCTTGGCTGACTTGTTATTCAGCTGAGGCTGCATGGTGGTGTGCATTGGTCATCCATCCATCCATCTATCTGTTTGTTCCCCTGTCAATCCTGCATCGGTCACAATTGACATTTTCGACTTCTCCAAAACCGTCAGCCAGATTTACTTCAAAGTGGCATCCACTTCCAGTGAACTATACAGTTACTTGAGTTCAACTTTAAGTTTGGATTATATTTCTGTGTCACATTGTCAGTCAGCTGAGCCTACATGGTAGTTAGGTATCATTTTCCATCCATCCGTTTGGTCATCCCTAAATCCTACTGTGTCCACAGTTGACATTTTTGACTTGCCCAAAACCGTCAGCCAGATTTACTTCATGCGTGCCACCCATCTCCAGTAAGCTATACAGTTACTCCAGTGTAATTTTAAGTTTGGACTACGTTCCTGTTTCCAATTTGGGTTGCAAATATTATACACGTTGTGTTCCACAATTGATTCCAGTCTGAAACATTTTCTTGACAATGAAAGGTCTCCACACAGGGTGAAAAAATTCCTATGATCCTATTGTCTGGGACAAGGAAATCCCTTTGAGGACAAAGGTCCCAATTTCACTCATCCTATTGACAAGTACTTTCAATTGGCAAAAATGCGCAATATGTTGACACATGTAAGTTTGTTGGCATAAAAGACACATGGTGTCACTGCATGACATAAGGATTTCCATTCAAACATACTTGTTCAAAACAAACCGCAGGTACATTTCATCAGTGTT
>CAXHWN010002620.1:0-15000 GCA_964020975.1 Hermodice carunculata
CTGCCCCCATGCGATAAATGAGCTAGGACATGATATATGGACAAACCTGTACATTTCAGGTACAATACAATACAATACAATACAATACAAATTTTATTTATACTCAGTGTTAAAAACATACAACATTAGCTCAGTACTGCAGCTATTATTTACCGAGTTGTGATAAAAAATATTTAACAAATAAATAGAGTATGATGACACTGGACGATATAAAATACTAAAAACAATAAATGAGATGAGCATATGATAAAAAAACAAGCAATATTACTTAACTGTTTTGCTTGCAAAAAGTACATTTACATTTAAAGCCATCCCAATTTTTTAACTGTCTCTTAAAAATCTTGAAGTCCGGTACAGTTCTCATGTCATTGGGTAGGCTGTTCCAAACTTTGGTCCCAATGTGACTAAAAGAATGTAAGCCTCCTTTGGTAGATCTTTTATGCGACTGAAATAGTTTGTTTTTCGCCCTTAATGAATAGCCATGTGAGTGTAGATTAAACATGTCACATATATATGCTGGGTTCAGTCTATGAAATGCTTTAAACACCTCTGTGGCAATATGTCTCAGTCTACCAAGTTCCAAGGTAGGTAAATTAGCTCTTTTCAGGAGTGAGTCATAGTCCGTATGATACTCGTTATAAACAAATCTCAGGGCTCGCAGTTGTATTTTCTCGAGTTTCAGCGAGTTCGTAGCACCACAAAAAAGCCAGACTGCTGGGCAATAATTAAAATTGGACAACACAAAGGACTTATATAGCAGAAGTCTTGTGTTTTGGTCTAGGAAATGCCCTAACCGTTTTAAACAGTTCAGTTGCCTTGTAGCGGTTTTTGTAATATTGGATATCTGTTCTGAAAAATTTAGCTTGTTGTCCAATTGAACCCCCAGCAGTTTGACACTTTGCTCACTTTGTACATATGTTCCATCAAAAACTACTTGAGTGGAAGTCGTCTCATTTGAGATCATCACTTGAAATTTAGAGGCGTTTGCCTCCATCTGATTGTCTGTGCACCAAGTAATAAGATTATCTCCATTGAGAGATATCTTAGTCATGAGTTCCTGTTTGGTGTCAGCTTTCACCAAGACAGTATTGTCATCTGCATGATTAAATAATATTCCATCTTTAATGCAACAGAAAATGTCATTCATGAATATGTTGAATATTATAGGCCCAAGAATAGACCCCTGGGGGACTCCCTTGAGAATCGAAACCCATGAGCTGGTAGCGTCTCCTACTTTAACTCTTTGTTTCCGGTTGGATAAGTAATCTGTTAGGAGATTTACTGCATCACGTGTTGCCCCATAGGCATAAAGTTTAGCCGAGATCAGTGAGTGGGGTAAGCAGTCGAACGCTTTTGATAAATCAACTAGCAGGATACCAGCCATGGTTCGATTCTCAAGGGCCTCCCTCCAGGTGTCACATAGATGTAATAGCACATGCTGACAACTATAGCCTGTACGAAAGGCAGAAAGGCAGTCATTATATATTTGAGGGAGAAAGTCTGATGCTAACTGTGTCTCCATAAGTTTCTCCAAAACTTTTGATGTGCTAGTTAAGATGCTAACCGGATGATGGTTTTTTCTGTCCAGAGCATCTTTTTTTTTATAGATCGGCATTACTTCAGCAGCTTTAGCTCCCTCAGGAAAAATACTCGTTTCCACACATTTGTTGTAAAGCCTACAGAATTGAGGGGCTAGAAGGTCACTCGCCATCCTAAGAGCTTTGGCAGGTATATGATCAAAGCCAGTTGCTTTCTTTGGGTTTAAATCTTGAATCGTACGTTGAACAATTTCCTGGTTTACATGTTTGAAAGCAAAGTTCTGAGATTTTTTACAGTCACTTTGAATAGCAAGAATGCTCGGATGGGTCTGGTGATAAGTTTCAGCAGCAGCAGTAAAGTCGTAAGTCTGTGTGTATTGAGCTACTGTGGGTAGTTGCGAGTCAGTCCCAATTTGGTGTGCTATGCTTGAGTAGAAGGTGTTCATGGAGTCGGCAGCCTCCTTCGGGTCTGTAAGAAGGCTGGGACCATCTTTTATCATCAGAGTAGTGGCTGTTTTATTTTTGGTAGAGAGAAATGGTTTGATAGTTTTATAAAAATCTTTATTTTGGGGTCCTCCAGCACATCTCTCTTGGAAGTATTTCTTTATGGATCGCCTTCTGATTGATGTGGTAAGGTTTCGTTGCACACGGTAGGCGTCCCAGTTCTTTCTTTTCTTCCGTAACAGTGTTGGGGGTGTATTTTTGAACCGTCGTTGTAGGCGTGTTTTGTTTAGGATTGCTTTCCTTAGAGTAATGTTCATGAACGGAGGTTCTCTTGCTCTCACCTTTTTTGTTTTAAGAGGGGCATGCTCATCCAAAACCTCTCTTAGAAGTTTTTCCTGAGCCCATAACATGTCACCTGGGTCATCAAAAATCTCGGTCACTGAGAATGGGATTTCTGATACTCCAGTCCTATAGTCAGTCAAATTGAAATTTTTGTAGGACCTGTATGTAATACTCCTTGGTGGTGGTCTTGGAAAATGTAATCGTGTGATTGCCACAATCATAGAGTGCCCGTCACTAGAGCCTATATCAATGACCGAGGCAGGATTGAACTTTGAGCGCACATTAGTCAAGGCCACGTCAATAAGTGAAGGTCCATATTGTGAATGATGAGTTGGTTCTCGGATCATGTTTTCAAAGCAGAACATGTCCAAATAATCTGTCAAAGGTTTTGATTTAGACTTTGAGAGTAGGTCATAATTCATATCTCCCATAATAAGTATGTTATCATAAAAAGACACTGCTTTTTCGCCAAGGAATTCCATGTCTTTAGTAAAGTTTTCATCATTTACCTTTCCTGGCGATTTGTAGACTGCTGTCACCAGCCAAGGTTTTTTATCTAGAAATAATTCCACTGATATGGATTCAACTTGGCTGGTAGCAAAGTCCATTTGTCTACAGGGGATGTCAGATCGAACATAGAACAGAAGACCCCCTCCATATTGTGTCCTATCCTTCCTGAAAGGAGGGTGATAACCTTCGAGGAAAAACTGGCTGGATAGAAAACTGTCATCTATTTTTGTTTCTGCTATCATAAAGCAGACTGGCTGCAGTCTAAATATGACTGGTTGAAGATCATAGAATTTGTACCTTATGCTATTGATATTTATATAGCAAAACAATCCATTTGTAAGATATTTTGAATGCAATTCACTGCATTCATTTAGAAAGTCATGAGGTGCTGGATTGTTTGTAGAAACATTTGAAGTGTCACCCTCTGAGGACAGCGACTGCAAAGTTTCATCAAAGTAAGATTCACTGAGTTGAGGCAAAGCAAGGTTGAAATCACAGGTTGGGCAAGTCCATGGCACGCTGTTTTGCTTGTGATAAGTAAATGTTGTAGGTGTTACATTTCCACATTTGATGTGTACATCATATGAACAGTTTACACATCTAAGGGATCTATGTGTCCTTGCCACTGCTTTAAGGCATTGACCACAAGGGTAGCAAGGCCTATGAGATCCCACTGGAAAGACCTGGTGCCTTGCAGCTTGTCTCAGCCAGAGCTCATGAACTGCGAGCACTTAATGCTTACTGGCGTGCCCTTCAGAACATTCTGCAGGCCTGCTGTTGGCAATCATCTACGACCTTCGCCAAGCACTAATTGCTTGACATGAGGGTGCTAGAGGGAGGCATGCACACCTTTGAGGGCATTACAGCCTTTACTTAGGTCTCGATACTCTACCGTTAGGCCTTCCAGATCCCATCAGAGCTGCCACCATGTTCCAGTTTATGGTGCTCTTGTGGTTTCGATTAGATGCAGCCTATATGTTGGTGCACTTCTCAATGGGCCTATGGCATTACGCTAAATTGACATAATCTCAGACCAGTATCAGGCAGTTTGGCCTTAATGTCCTGGCTTGTTGCTGGTTTGACCTTGGAGGTCACTGCTGTAAGGAACCATACACCAGCCCCCCTTGTACACACCAGTTTCGTGACTAGGTCCTGTTAGATCTCCAGGTCCGATGGAGCTGAAACAGATAGCATCCACCCACTAGGCAGACAGCTGTCATGTCGTTAGGTGAGCACCGAAGGGTACTACATTCCCATGCAGGTCGGTCAGGAGGGTTTCTGGTTTCGGCTAGATTCTGCTGTTGTCGGCTTCAAATCCACGTAGCTCTGATGTTTTCCCTTTAGACATCACCTCCTCACTCAGACCAATGGTTATCCCCAAAGCTGCTAGTCCCAGTGGTCAAATGTGGTCAGTATGCAAGTAACGTTACACCCTCCACCTATAGGCTTGTATATCGGTAAATGGTGGTCAAGAGGTAATGTTACATAAGGAATACGAGATATTTTGGGTAATATCAGTATCAGTTTGTAAACTTACCTTTCGACCACCAGAGAAGCCCACCCGACCAACCCCACTTCCTCTTACAGCTGACGTCAACTAAGCAATCTCCAAAAGAGGATGGATGATTTTCAGACTAGATGACAAAGTAATTATTGACATATTATTTAATCAAATGTGCTCAAATAGAGTGTACAGAAATTAATTTTAAGATTATCTGCGATATCCATGCATGCAACGTTTTACTTTTAATAAAATTTGAGTTTCTTAAAACCAAAGACTAGTTTTGACTATCATGGAATTTCTGTTGGACTACTAAAAGACACAAAACATGAAATATCAAATGCATTAACTCTTATAATAGATCAGTCAATTGTTACACTGTAGCGTATAATAGGTCAGTCTATTGTTACACTGTAGCTACCCTGTTGTTTGGTTACTTTGAATCCTTTGGTTCTACAACCACCAGCATGGCTTCAAAGAGCAGCACTCTACTGATGTAGACACTCTGGGATCATTCCAGAGTGGAGTTCATAGATTAAATCATAAACCTTATAGATAAAGGGGATGTTTCTGTTGGCATATTCATGGACCTGTCAAAAACATTTGTCACATCCAATTATGAAATAATAATTCATAAATTAAGACATTATGGTGCCTTAAGAATGGATTTAAATGTGCTAAAAGTTATCCAACAAATTAAAATCAATATGTCGAATTAGAAGAGATTAAATCTGTATCGACAAATACTAGACACAGCAGTAAATTTCAGATTGGGTTCGTAAAAAATTGTCGCACAAGCGATCACATTTTTGTCCTTCGATCTCTTATAGACAAATATGTCAAAGTAGCAGGCAAGCAGAAATTTCTTTACGTATGTTTTATTGATTTACAGAAAGCCTTCGATACTGTGTGGCATGATGGTCTATTTTACAAATGTCTAAAATATGAAATAGGAGGATTTGTGTATACAATTTTGAGAGACATGTATGACAAGTAGTCTATACAGATAAAATTCAATTCAGGATTATCCGAAAA
Organism: Hermodice carunculata; assembly: GCA_964020975.1. NCBI lineage: Eukaryota > Metazoa > Annelida > Polychaeta > Eunicida > Amphinomidae > Hermodice > Hermodice carunculata. Next base: position 5,371 of record CAXHWN010002620.1, read on the forward strand.
TATACATCTAACCAATGGCGTAAAACAAGGATGTGCTCTTAGTCCACCGTTGTTCAATTTATTTATTAATGATTTACCAGAAATGTTTACAGATGATTGTGATCCAGTTACATTATACAAGGAAAAGCTGAGTTGTCTTTATTATGCAGACGACCTTGTACTCATTTCGGATAGTCAGAGTGGTTTGCAATGTTGTCTAGATAAGCTCTATTCATATTGTCAAAATTGGAACTTAAATATTAACGTGGAAAAATCTAAAGTTGTTATATTTAATAAGGCTGGCAAGAAGATTGTGAGACGATTTTTTTCGGTAATCAAGAATTGGAAATATCTAACAAATTTACATATCTGGGTCTTGAAATGACGTCAAATGGAAATTTTGCTGGAGCTGTCAGACAACTATGTGAAAAAGCAAGGAAGTCCCTTGGTCGCTTAAAGCGAACTTTATTCAGTGACACTGTAGATATTCGATTGCATCTTGATTTCTTTGATAAACTTATTGCTCCAATCTGTCTTTACGGGTGTGAAATATGGGGTGCCTATACAATTTCTCCACTAAAATGTATTGGTAGGGATGATATTAGTGGATATTTTAGGACGGAGTTTGAAAAGTTACATCTGAGTTTTCTTAAGTACACTCTGGGAGTGAATTCAAAAGCCTCTAATATTGCTGTACTGAGTGAGCTCGGAGAATATCCATATTCGTTAAAAATAATGAAAACTGGCACCGCACAAGAAATTCTGATTCACGTGAATTTTTATACGATGCTTACAAATGTAATGTTGAATTGCTGGCATCGAATTTCAAAACTACAATGTCGCTAATTAGCTGTAATGATATTTGGAACAATGACGGTGATGAATACGGGGAATTTTCACACAATTTATTAGATAAATTATTTAAAGAGAAATTTATAGTTCAATGGCAGAATGACTTCCTTAAACAAGCCTATCCAGATAAAAAGTTGAGAACCCATTCGAAATTTAAATCAGATTTCAAAATGGAAAAGTACCTAATTGTATTAAAGAATTTGAACGAAAGGAAAAACTTGACCAGATTACGAATAAACGCACATAATTTGAACATTGAAAAGGGTAAACATAAAAGGCCAGTTAAGGTTCCCATTGATGAGAGAATTTGTGATTCGTGTTTGGAAGTCGAAGATGAAATTCATGACGTTGTAAATTGCCAAAAGTTTAGAGAAGCCAGAAATAGATTATTTGATACTCTGAGTAAATTTATCGCAGATTTTGACCATTTATCTTCCGAAAACAAATTCATGAAACTTATGAAATGTGACGAAATTGAAATTATGTGGCAATTTACAAAATTTATATCGGAAACAGTGAAAATCAGGGGTACACTATAGTACTCTAAAGTAATTTAAAACCTACAATACTTTGAGCTGTTTTTGTTTGTTTATTTGTTTTTTTTTTTGGGGGGGGGGGAACTGCCCCTAAGGCATACGTATCAGGGACTGTTGTAATGTACTGTGTTGTATTGTACTGTTGTGGTGTAGTGTATTGTTTAGTGTGTTGAGTTACAGATTACCATTTATTGTATTTATGGTGCAGTAATAAAGTCATTCATTCATTCATTATCCACGAAAAAGAGCCACAATTCCTGAAATAGAAATAAACACAAAAATTTAAGATGTAGGCAACTATAATTAGTCCCCCACTGGGAACTATAGGTTTGTACCATGTCCTCCCGTCCGTCCTCCCGACTATATACTGTGTCTCCATTTAGGCAAGGCTGAAGCAATGTTGCTGGGCTCAAAGAAAAAGTGAAAAAAAAAGGTTCTAGAATTTAAAGTAACATGTAATGGCTCTGAAATAAAGGAAACAAAAGCTGTACCATATCTTGGTGCTATAATAGATAACTGCTTATCCGGAGAGTCGATGGTCAACATCATCAAAAAATCCAATGCAACATTGAATTTTTTATATAGAAATGCATCTTCGCTAAAAAAAAAAAAAAAAAAAAAAAAAAAAAAAAACTATCTACAGCACTTATCCAATGTCATTTAGATTATTCTTGTTCTTGGTATTCTGGACTCACCCATACTCTGAAAAAAAAGATACAAATCATTCAAAGTAAAATGGCAAGGTTCGTTTTGAACAAGGGCTCTCGGGATCACATTGGTCAGATGGAGTTGGACATCATGGGTACACTAAACGTCACTGACCGGGTGAAACAGCTGAAGGTGAATCACGTTTTTAAAATTTTTAATGACTCCGCTCCAGCTTATATGCATTTAAATTTCAAAAGATTAAACGAACAACACGGTTATAACACAAGAAAGCAAAAATTGCAACTTTTTTTACACCAACAGTGTCTGGTTCCACCCACGATTCTTTCTTCTTTACAGCCATACAGGAGTGGAACAGTCTACCTGCTCAAATCAAAACCATCAGTAACTTTAGTGTTTTTAGAAAAGGAAGTAAAAGCATACATGTCAAACAGAGCAAAACAGATCTAGCAGGTAGAATCTGATTTTAGTTTATCGTTTCATTCGTTTTATCACAGTCATCATATGAGAGATCACAATGAGAATATCTTAAATTTATTTTTAAAATGGGAATTATTTAGTTATTTATTTAGCTTTTTTTCTTTTTTCTTTTCTTTTACTTTCTTTCTTTCTTTATTCTTCCTTTTCTTTTCTTTTTTTTTAAACCCTGGACCCCAATAAAAATAAGCCGAATAATCAGCTTTCTTGGGTTATCCTGGTGCTAGTCTTTTTTATTATTGTCATACAATCCATCATGTCATCGATTCATGTATTTATTAGCTTTTTAGCCCAGAATTTGTGTGATGTACAGCAACCAGTATATTTTTATATCTTTTGGTTGATTAGTATGTATTATATTTGTGACTGATACCATTATAATTTGCTGTACCAATGTTTGATACTTGATAGCTGGCATTATAATGTGCCTTATTTATTTATATCATGTTACTTTGTAATTTGCCTTATCATTATTTATCATTTCATTTCTGTATCTATATATCATCCATTATGTATGACTTGCACCGAATAAAATCAATCAATCAATCAATCAATCAATCAATCAATCAATCAATCAATCATATTCCCTATACCACAACACCTATAGCTACCAAATTTGGTGTGTGGACAATTCACAGGATAGGGGTGTGTCGCGCAGCCAAATTGGGTCACTGAGACCTTTGACCCCTTTAAAGTTTTAGCTTGTCCGGGCCGTATTTTGTATATTATCTCACCTACACCCACCAAATTTGGTGGGTGGATATTTTATGGGGTAGGGTGTGTCGCACACCAAAATTGGGTCACTGTGACCTTGACCCTACTATTACAGTCAACCTTACTTTCTATTCCCTGGTGGGGTACTATGCAATACTTGTTTCTGGTGTATCGTAATTGATGGACACTTGAGATGGAACAACCACGTAAGCAAAACTGCTGCCAAGTCATCAAAAACTATAAATATCATGAGCAAAATAAAAGAGGTCTCTCCCTGCACATATTCTGCAAATAATGTATAACTCATTTGTGCGGGCACGTCTGAACTTTGGTGTATTATTCTGACGTCATGAAGAGCCAGAATTGCTCAACTTCGAAAATGAAGTGTTCAAATAATAAATCACTTTACCTTTACTGCACATACAGATCCACTTTTTAGATATGTGAAACTTCTGAAGTTTAAGGTTCTCCACCAGCTAGCAACTTAAATTCTACTCTAATGATATTAGCAATAGATTTCCAGAATACTTCAGACATTTCCAAATAAGACCTCCTTTTAAAGTTCATAATTATAACACAATAAATTAATTAAAATGTTTGAGAAAGAACAGAGTTACCCAACATGAGGAAATGTATCAGACATGAAATTATAGAGAACTCAAATAATACTCCAAATACTATGTTGAATAAAGGTCCACACCCATAGTGGGACAGGGTTCGCTCATAATGCCAAACAATATTTTACAAACAAATATATTGTCATCTGCACAATCATAACTGTTATGTTTGTAATGTTTATTAATTTATCTACAACCTCCAAACAAACAAAGGTTTTATCATTTGATCCAGCAGACTATGTATAGATATTTATAAATTGTAACAATTTATACCACGTGCTGCTTTCATAATTGTTCTTTATTTTCTTCAAATCACATGGTATATCACTCTATGTGTTTTGTTTCTCGAGGTGGCTCTAAAGCTTCCGTCATGAATAGCCTTACAGTCTGTCCAAAAAGAGTTGAGCTCAAAGGGGTGGTCTCATTAATTTTGATGTGCCCTACGTATCTCCCACTGGCCTATCAGATGGCAACATCTGCTGTCTGTTACCGCTGACATTTATGTAAATTAGGTCATATAAACAGGAGCACATGGCCCAGCCAGTGATCAGGAAAACCAAAGTCTTGCTCAGTTAGGTAGCAATTTCAGGTTAAAAAAATGATTGAAATACAGCTTTTAATTTCAATTTGAAAGTTTCTAACTGGTCCCCCACTTGAAGGAGACCTTGGGTGATAGAGCTGGCATGTGTGTTCCCCTAATTGACAAATAAACTAAATCTTGTGTTATCGCATACTGACGACATCATAATGAACTTTCCATGTCTTAACAAACCATCAAATTGTAATTTACACCCTTTGAATAACACTATCTTAATTCGATGCAGACATGACAGGGACAGAAATTTCTCAGGGGTGTCTTTCTGATACTTTAATGTCCGAATGGTCAAGAAACATCTAGCAGGAACATCATGAGGTTCAGTAAGTGAAGAGACACCCCTATGTACAGGCAGCTATGGTATGTTTCCTATGAACAGTACAAGGCAATCCTGTAACAGGTCTTTCAGTGAAACCTGTATTCGAAGATTTTGTTTTCTAAGATGCCAAAAATGAATTCACGTACAAACACATTGTAGTATGAAAAATGACTAGGCTATTTGAAAATGTAACTTGCGATGGACTGAAGGAAACAATGATTCAAAAACACACTCTTCAGCTACAAAAGGCCCTGTGCATACATCCACCTGCCTTATTAAATGTGTTTCACTGTACATTTACTGGACACAGGCATGTTTTTCTTTGATAATCTGTGAAATGATGATACGCAATATTGTATACATTAAATCTCAAGTCAGCTTTCTCAGCACTTCATATTGAGGAATCTTTCACACAGTGCAGTTTGTTGAGAAAGGTCTGCTAAATTGTGTCTGTTGAATTGTCCATTGGTGAGAATGTCAGGAGCGAAACGTGGGAAGGTTTTACATAGCCAAGCCAGGGAGCTGGTGCTTAATGTTTCCAAATTCTGTGAACAAGAAGCAGAAGGTGGCGATGTCCCAAGAATACCACTCAAGAGGTGGCTTCAACGTTCAGCTGACAGCTTAGGTGTAAGCCAGGCCACAGTCAAACGGATAAGAAAGGATGTAAAAGATGGAAAACAATTGACCACACCTGGAAAGTCAAGGCCACAGAAACGAAGAAAGACAAGCCTTGATGATTTTGATATGGCAGTCATAAGGAGGAGAGTTCATGCCATGTATGCACAGGGGGAGATACCAACCCTCAACAAACTTTTACCTGATATTAAGGCAAATACTAACTTTACTGGGGGGAGATCATCACTCCATTGGATCCTAAAGAAAATGGGATTTTTGTTTGCCAAGGCAAATGGACGCAAGTATCTGTTGGAAAGGTCAGATATAGTGGCATTACGCCACACTTACCTGCGAATTTTACGAGAAAATCGCAAGTCCGATAACCCAAGGCCTGTCATTTACCAAGATGAGACATGGCTTAATGCTCATCACAGTGTTACAAAATGTTGGCAGTTAGATAACCAGGATGTGTCTCAGTGCAGCGGACTGAAAGTTCCAGCAGGACAGGGAACACGTCTGATTATTTGCCATGCTGGCTCGGATATGGGATTTGTTCCCAATGGTTTATTAACATTCAGAGCCAAATCAAAAACAGGAGACTACCACGATGAAATGAACGGGGAAAATTTCAAAAAGTGGTTTTGTCAACAACTTTTGCCAAATATGCCAGACAATTCAATATTAGTAATTGATAACGCCCCATACCACAGCATGCAGGAGGAAAAGGCACCTACAACAGCAACTAAGAAAGCTGAAATGAAACTTTGGCTGGAAAAGCACCATATACCTGTGGCTCCAGACATGCTCAAGACAGAGCTGTATGAACTAATTAAAAAGCACAAACCAAGGGAGAAAAAATATGAAATTGACCGAATTGCAAGGGAGCATGGTCACACCGTGGTGCGACTCCCTCCATACCACTGTGATCTTAACCCGATTGAACTGATATGGGCCAACATGAAAAACTATGTAGCTAGAAAGAATGTCTCATGGAAAATGGCTGATGTTGAAAGATTATGTAAAGAAGCAATAGGATCCATTACTGTACAGAACTGGAAAGATGCAGTGGCTCATTGTGAAAAGTTGGAAGCTGAGTACTGGGAAAAAGATGGGCTTATAGAGGAGCGTGTGGGAGAGCTCATCATCAGTTTAGATGATGACAGTGATAGTGACACTGACTCTTCTGATGAGGATACAGGCTCAGAAGATGAGAATGAACAGGAGGGAGAGGATCATGATCTTGGGTGTGCCCCTTTGTCAGGATGATTGTAAGTTTCCTTAATTAATTAATAGCATTCACTTCCAAGTTGCAGCAATGAGGTAAGGATAGTGACAGACCTGACCCTGAGTCACTGGAACCTGTGGGTCAGTGTTGTCGCTGACCATGTGTTGTGTGTATGTGTAGCCAAAAATAGCACCCCCTGAAATGTGAGTGGCTAGCCTGCTTGGCGCTCATAAATATGCAGGTCAGCCTCTTTGAGCTCAACTCTTCTTGGACAGACTGTAATGAGTCTCCTGACCATTAATACATCGTATCTGATGACACATATATATATTGTTCATTGCTTGGACATAATTGTGAAGTTCTATCAAGCATTGTTTGACACTTATGTGTAATATTTTTAAGCTTATTGCTGTTAAATGTATTTTTTTTTTTTTTGCATGTGTACTAATTGAATTTTTTCCGGAAAACTTATATATATATATGTATCTATGTGTGTATGTGTATGCGCGCGCGCGCGTGTGTGTGTGTGTGTAAAAAGGAGCATCTGCACACATGGAGTAATGACTCATGACCTGTAGAACCCCTTCTGTGTGGCGGCTTGTGCTTCGCAACTTTAATGACAGCTACTTCTATAATTAGAAAACAATCAGGCTGTGTGATCAGCCCTTACTCAGCTGACTTAGATTCAGAGATTTATTCACCCCAAATTTAGTCCCAGCCTGAGCTGAGCTTCAAGTGAGCCAAGCTCCCGGCCAAGCTAAGGCAAGCTGAACTTTGACCTGACAGTGTTCAGATCTGAAGGATCCACATACTTCAGCCTTATTCTAGTGACCTATAGATTGATTAAAATTTTATCAATATACATCCCAGCCAAATTTTAAGTGAATCGGATTTACGGTTTTGGACAAAATTACATAAACACAGATACATACTAGGGATAAAATATTTAGTATGCTAACACGTATTCTTATTGATATTTACATTATTTCAAAAACGGTTAACAATGGAGAAATGAGTATTTACATGATTTCAAAAAAAGTCAACAATCGAGAAATGATAGTAGTGACACTAAATGCATGTATCTTTGGTGGGGATACATACAGAGCCTCCCATCAAATTTGAAGACAATACAGCATATGATTCGGCCAAAAAAGCCAAATTACGAAAACAACACTTAATAACAATTAAGTTGAATCAAAACACCTGTTGACCATAGTTATGTCCCAAAAGTCCAAAAGGGTGTGTGTGTAAACTGTACTATTGGCAAGGGGTACATAAAATTGTTCCTGTGCAATCTAAATGCAATTAGTCAAGCAGTTTTAGAGAAAATTTATCAGTGGGTATGTGCGTTTCCCATTTCAGCTAGGCGACTGGTGCCAAGGGTTGCAGGTTCGAGTGACTGTCCCGCTCGTTCCGAAACATAAAATATAAGGTTTACAAACAATTTATTTTATTCGTTAAAGTCCAAAAATCATTGAAAAGTGTCTTGCCGAATACCCTTCTAGGAGATGCACTCAATTTATATCGCCACCTAAAGTGACTGGTGTGAAGTCTGGTGCATGATTTCGAAGAAAACATATACGTTCTTGCATATACACCAGTATCCCCAGAGTTATCACGCTAACGTGTACTCTTACCAATAATTATGTAATTTTAAAAGTCCAATGAATAAGGAAATTACAATACAGCCCCACCTGGTTAAAACAACAAAAAACAAAAAACAAAAAACAAAACACAAAAAACAAAAAAAACAAAAACAAAACAAAACAAAACAAAAACAAAAACAAAAACAAAAACAAAAACAAAAAACAAAACAACAACAATAACAACAACAACAACAAAATAATAATAATAAAACTAAAACAAAAAGCAAATGAAAAAGAAACAGGAACAAAGGGGGGGGGGGGATGGTCATGTCTGTAAGAAAACACAAGTGTAGTTTTGGTGGTTTACTGTCATTGAATTGAATTACATAATAAACTTGGACTTATCCGATGTCAAAGTAACTTGCGCAGCAAAATTCACCAGTCTTATAAGGTCCTGGACAAGGCAAGGAGCCAAAAGATGATCTAGGCTTCTTGGACAAGGAAATTAGCCTGATTTCCAACACTGCAAAATATGAAATTTAGGCATGCTGATACCATGGTTATGATACTTATTACTGTTTGTTCCCATAGGCGCTCGTGATATATGATACGGGAAACATGGACGTGCAAAATTACAAATGTTTACATATTTACAACTCTGATATTTTTTTCAGCTTTTGGTCATCCTGATTAGAGTGGATTCATATACAAACCTTTTACTGACACGGTTGCTTATATGGTTATAATGTTTTACATGTATAAAATGGACATTTTGGTCGTATCATAGTTTTCTCGGCTATGATGTACTTCTGGAGGAGTTGTCAGAGACTAGCGCAAACGTCTATGTGAAATTGTGCGCTCGCTTTGAAAAGGCAATGTGTTCGAGATTATGTAAGTCAAGTCAAAGTAAAACCTTTGATTTCAGCGGCAACATTTTTTTATAATCTATTATGCCAAGTGACCGGCTCTGTTTTCTGTAGTGATGGGAATGTTATTTTCAATAGTATAGCACCTGGTATTTGCCATTCCTTTGCAAAAATAGCTGACTTTCTCTTATTGTTTGTGTCTGAACACAGACATATTATGTTTTCTAATATTCTTCCTTTTTTATTCTTGGATATCTTTCCATTTATTTTTGTTTCGGCTTAAACTGAGACACCGCTCAAGCCAGAAGTTTCAAATTTGGTATATCGCCTACGATAAAGCATTGCATGTCGTTCCGAATAGTCAGCAGTTTGAAAGTGTTGCAAACTTCGGCCCATACACAAAATTGAAGTGTTGCATGATGATGAATGTCTTCAAAACTGTTATACATAGAGGTGCTATTCCAACTTGTATTTATATGTTTGTTCTATATGTGCCTCCAATGAGTAGTGACTGGAAGCTGTCAGATTTCAATTTATGAAAATTCCGGCCAAAACGCAAAATTTATCTGTTGAATAATGATAA
>CAXHWN010002621.1:0-46000 GCA_964020975.1 Hermodice carunculata
CACACAGTCTGCAAAGTCTTGGGCCGCTCTGTTTCCATGCACATTCCAATACGTCGTTCTGAGTTGAAAATCAGCCAAAGAGCTAACCCGCCCTCTGGCCCATTTTATTGGCAATATTCTCAATGAGAAGAATCTGGGACACGTTAGCTTCCTTATAATCTGTGTGTACAGGAAAGGTGAGGGGTACAAGCGCCAGCCCTCTCCTTGACTACACACAACAGTCAAGATATTTACGTGAAAGATGTGCTTGTAGGAGGCCAGCTGTGGAGGGAGGACGGGTTCACAAAATAATCAAAATAGCTCGAGGCTGTTGGAAACAGTCGACATCATAACTTGGTACAGCATGATACTTTCTAATGAAAGTGACGCTGTTCAGATAAACACTTGCGTACATAGAAGCTAATCACAGTGGGAACAATAGCCAGTTTGTTCCTAGCACTTCTGCGTGTAAACCCACGTGCTGAAAGTCTGAGTGGGTACAGCCAAAGTATGTATTCCCAGATGACCTGTTGACCAACATTTATAATAAACTCTGGCGTGGTCTTAAACTGGGCTATTTGTCATAGCGTTCCTTAGTCATGTTGGCAGTGTAAATCCCATTTCAAATGCTCGTCTCTTGTAAATTACTCTCACCAGATGTCAATCTCGAACAAAATATTGTGAACATTAATTCATGCAACTTCTGTCATTTTGGTCGGGATAGAATGAAAACTGTCTTGCACAGGGAGCAGTCTTTAAAATGTTGTAGATGAAGAGGGGGGTGGGGCAATGGATTTTTTTTCTTCGTAGGTATACTGCACTGTACAATTGAATGGACGCGAACTCACGTTATATTGGATAAACTAATGATACAACAGGATACCGAGACACATCTTTGGCCCAAATACCTGTTAGCAGTGCTACCCACGCAACCAGACCAAAGTGGACATTCTTCCTTGCCATCACTTGGGACTTAATTGCCACCAAGATGATACAAATGAGATGTTCCAACTTGTCCAATGTCCGGTGTTGTCCCATTTTGCAAGTTACAACCTTCTACACCAGCAGAAGTGCATATCCGAAAAAGCCTCCCCCAGGTATCGCAGCATCAAGGAAGAACAATGTGCTCATTCAAATTATGAAGCACAACCGGAGTATATATATTCTTTCTTGTGGCACCAAAATAACAGAAATTCATCAAATTGTGGCAAAATTAGCATGTTCAAAATCGATAGAGAAAAAATACAGGGACCCAGAAATCCGAAGCTATAGTTCAATTTCTGTCTGGATTTTCAATTACATTACAAGTATCGTTTTCTATGTGTTCTGCAAGTCTATACTATTGCGACAGTAATTTTAACAGTAATTTTAAATGTAAAAAGACCGGGGGGGGGGTGTCTGTCAAATGGAAAACACGAAAATACTGGCCATATCCCTGTTGTTTACAATTAAATCGGATCTGAGGGACTAAAAGTAAAGTCCAATTGTTCACGCGCAAAAACTGAGTAATTCACAGTGAACGTGCATGTCATTTCCAGTTTTGTAAAAAATATCCCTTGTTGCGATTTAGCTTGCAACTGTCTCAATAAATATTAAGATGGGCATATTTGATGAGATTGTGGTCAACCATAATAACGGTTTTAAACCTTGTGGTTGTAAATTGCATGGAAAATAGTTCTGATTAAAGCTCAGATCATTACATGATGGAGATTTGACAAATGAAAGCAGAAGCCACCCGTGGATATCACTTGTATTATGCCAGAAACAGTTTTTTTACTTCACTTAAAAATCATTTGTTTTTAAAATGTTTATTCTATACACATTTAAATGACCAAACGTTTTAAAATTCTGATCCAGGATGTTGACAATTGCAATATTTGTTTGACATAGAGTTTGTAAAAATTGGAACCCAACAAACCACTGAAGAACAGACCCTCCAACGACGCACACGGGAGCCAAAAGCCTGCTATGAATTTGTGAGATAAAATTATTGTCGAGTTAACATTATGAATACCATGTTCAAGCATGTTAATAATCTGGATTTTTTTTCTCAATCGTTGCCACGTGTGCGAGAATAGCAAATTTGTACAGATGTATAATTTATCAAGTTCTTCCTCGAGATTAAATGCCCCAAGGACGAGAATGTATATTGAATACTACGATCACAATTCTCGCCCAACGGAGTCTATCGTATTTACTTGACGTTTTGCATTTTCAGAGCTCTTGTGGTCAGCGCCCGAAGTGCTGCGCGGAAAGGCGTTAATGACAACGCCTTCATGGCAGAAGGCCGATGTGTTCAGCTTTGGCATAATTTTACAGGAGATTACCACAAGAGGTGAACCATATCCAGACAAAATTAGTGCAGAAGGTAACGAAGTAAATATTTAGCAGACTTGACCTTGTGCATTTGTCGCGTCAATAGAATGCACAAAGTGATATTTGTGTTGAACAATCCGTGTGACAAACATGCATTATCTTAACCGTTAGTCACATGGGGAAAGTGTGGATGGTGGTATCAACGCCCTCTGGTGCATGTGTGTTGGCTACCTATTTGTTTGACGCGTAAAAGCCTGCACGTTGGCTGCAAACGTCCCCAGAAATTAAGCTAGAAAAATTCCTGCCTGTGAAAACACCTGCATAAGTATGGTAGGCACGATATACACGTACACAAACTAAATGATGTCGTTTCAGGTTAAGACTAATTCTTTTCCTCACTGTTATAATGTCTCGTGTTTTTGGGATAAGATTATGGTATCCAGCACTTTCTTGCGTTTATGTCAATGAATACCGTTGTAAAGGGAGAATTACCAGTTCCCCCAAAGAAAACAATAGTTTAATAGTTATGTTTCAAGTAATTTAATTTTCGCTGCATGTTTCTGTCTACCTTCATCCAATTTGCAGAAGTTGTGGAAAAGGTGAAGAAGATCTCTGCTAAACCTTATCGCCCAAATATACAAGCAGTCGATTGTCCAAAATACATGTCTGAATTAATGAAAAATTGTTGGCAAGAGGATGCACTACTGCGACCAGATTTTCCTCGAATGCGCAAGTTGCTTCACCAACAAAGGTTTGTGAACAGACCTAAATCGAGTCAGCTTTGTTTGTTGGAATCTATTGTCACCAGCTTATGGTTTACATAAGCACCTCTTTACCATTTTAATAAGTCGCCTAACCAGGTTTTCAATATAGGCCTAAAACAAACCACGAACCCAGCTAATAAAACATCAAAAAGCAATGTTCCACACTTATTGTTTCGCTTTATTTTCAGTGCATTTACGTATGTGGGAGATTTATACAGGGCCCCGCAGATCGGTTTCTCCTCAGCAAAAACTGTCTTACTTGTCAAATAACTCCGTATTATACTGCAGCACGTTTTCGCCTTTACTAGCACATATTCTGTAAGGGCAGTTCAGAATGAATATCCGTATACTCAATCTTTAAGATTTGTTTGTCAATCTTGGTAGGCGTAATATCATTATGTCTTGTTCGGGTTCGGCAATTTTGCCGGAACTTCGTTGGAAGGCACCCTGCATTACCATTGTATTTGTGTCTTTTTGTCCAGAAGCTCTTCCTAGTAGTTATTACCGATCTCTTTCCTCTCCATAAGCTAACTAAGTAAATACTATCAAATTTGAGATTTTTTTTTCTATGACATTGAGTAGGTGTGTTCTTAGGCATGTCAGAAAAGAATGGAAGTCATTAGCATTTGAGTCAAAACGTGTTATTTAAGAATTAAACTTCCACTCTAGTGTAATTACGGGCGCATGGTTGCAGTTTGTGTGACAGGCATTTCTTTGATGACGCGCTACCGCGCGTCATCAAAGAAATGCCTGTCACACAAACTGCAACCATGCGCCCGTAATTACACTAGAGAGGAAGTTTAATTCTTATATTTACATTTAACATCAATTTCTATTGACATAAGAGTAAATATTATCATTGATAGTTGATTTGAAATCGTTTTTAGCTTGTTAATTTACAAAAAATCGCCTTTTTGTTTACTAGTGGGAGGAGCCAAGTAGGCGGGGCTACTACATCAGCCATCAGTTGTCAAGGCAACTCCTGGAACACAAAACTAGGAAAAAAATAGTTCCGAATAACACAACAACTTTATTTCAATAAAGCTTGCAAAACCGGTAAAAGAAAACATTTAGGCAAGTTTTGACGAGTATAGATATGCAATTCTTGATCATCTGATACCGTCTTCCCATTATGCTTAGGCCTATGAATCAAACGCTTCGGAGGCGCTAACAATTGGGAAGTGAAAATAGTCCCAGGCCAAGCATGAGGATATTATTGCGCAGCACGTTGGTTGCACGAGATGCTCTAGTGTAACCATTGCCTCATGAATACACTACCGTTCCTATTCTTTCAATGCTAACAAAAATAACAAATGTAAATATAAAGAAATAACTTTCTTAACCATATTTTTAGTATAATTTGGCAAACTTGTAACTGTCGCCGGCCGCTGCTTGATACCGACAGCCCCTGGGGGGTTAACCTGACAGAAGACATGTAAGCTTAAAATGTCTGAAAGGGGAATATTAAAACAGAATGTTGCCAATAGATAGCATTAAGTAGCAAAAAAAAAGGTAAGTCTAAAATCTGAAAAATTACTGAAGCCAAACTTTCCACCAATCTTTGGATATTAACAGCAAAATTTGTAGGGCATGTCAGCAAAGAATGAAAGTCATTTGCTTTTAAGTCAAGGAAATGCAATCAGAATATAGTTTTTCGTAACCGGATATCAAGTACAATTAGGCAAGCGTGTAGCTATCGTAGGCCACTGCTTGCTAACAATAGCCCCTGGGGGATGACAGGAATGCAGGGCTGTGTCTCGTGGGCAATGCTTGGTTCAAGGTTTTCAGATCATGCCCCCAACTATTTCTTCATTGCCTTTTCAAATGCCAATGGAGATAAGCAATACTTCTTTGGCCAGAGAGAAGCGTTAGTATGAAAGGTGATGCGGTCTCAACTCGGGCAAACTGAGTTAACTGAAGTCCTGCAAAATTAATTAAATGCTCTGTCCTGCTATGTATGACAATTAACCCACTGTTTCCAGATTTTATATAGAAAATGTGAGCAAATTTGCACATATTATAGTTTTCAAGTTCAAACCGCTTCATGTGCCAAATTTCCGTTTGATACCATTGTAGAAATGGCGGTGCCAGAAGCCTAATGGATAACCTCTTGTCAAGAATGGAGCAATACGCAAATAATTTGGAACAGCTGGTAGAAGAGAGAACAAAAGCATTTCTGGATGAAAAGAGGCGATCAGAGGAGCTTCTGTACCAAGTGCTGCCCAGGTAGGGATCAGAAAGGACCACTAGTCTTTCTTGTGTGGCATACATTTTTCATTGCGCAAAGCTGTTTTTTTTTTTGTTGTTGTTGTTGTTGTTGTTTTTTTTAAGAGTGGCAAATTTTTCTTCATTCAAAATATGGATGAACAGAATGAATAAAAAGCAGACAGACTCTTACCGGTAAGTTTTTTGGTGTGTTTTTATAAACAACTTTTTCAACGCCCCAATAAAGGCCTTTATTGAAACTTAATAATAATTAAACGATGTAGAAGAAGAAGAAAAGAAAAAGAAGAAGAATAGAGAGAGACAGAGGGAGAAAAGAAGCATGTAAGGAAACAACCATGCTGAGAGACAGAGAGAAAAATAATTGTCAAAGATTAACAATGTCTGATATTTATACTCTCCACTAATTCACCACATTGTTTCCTGACACAGTAAAATATCCAATAATAATAATAATAATAATAATAACAATAATAATAATAATAACAATAATGATGATGATGACGACGACGACGACGACGACGATGATGATGATGATGATGATGATGATGATGATGATGATGATGATGATGATGATGATGATAAAGGAAACTTTTTACTGTAATTAAATAAATGAATCCTGCCATAACCACTTTATGACTTCATGTAAAGTCTCTCAAAGTGCAGCAAACTGACATATGCGCACATCTATTTTCACTGGCGGTGACGTACACATGTATATAGCTAAATTACAGTCACATGAATGTAAGATATTGACAGAATGCCACTTCTTTACGTCAAGGTCTGTGGCTGATCAACTGAAAAATGGAAGATACGTAGAACCTGAAAGTTTTGCCTGCGTGACTATTTACTTCAGTGATATAGTGGGTTTTACGACATTATCGTCAGAGAGTACACCTTTTGAGGTAAAGTTTCCATTTGTTTGCAAGTTTAGGATCCAGTGAGAATTCATCATCATGTGAGTTCAGAACAATTTTTGTGACTAATTAAACCAACTACCAGACTTAAAATACAGCTTTGGCTGACCTTTGTGACATGTTCATTATATAATAGTTTGATTCCACATTTGTGTCTCATTAATGTTCAGATTTGAACTATGTCTTTTCCACTATACCCTTAGCTCCCAAACTTACAAAATACTATCAAAGATTTGACAGATCTTGGCGTATTTCTGTTCACTTATGTATTATATTTTGTATGTTGTACATGATGAATGTCCATCTATATGTTGTTGTGTATGCCCAATATCAAATGATTGCGAGTGACACTTTAGTCGAAGACCAGTAAACACTGCACTCTTTTCTGCATTTCGTAAATTTAGCAAAAATTCTATGTACATTTTCGATTTTTGAATACCACCTCTTATATTTTTTCATTTATTTGCTGAAAAAAGGTTGTCAATTTACTGAATGACCTATACACTTGCTTTGATGCCGTTATCGACGAGTTTGATGTATATAAGGTAAGGTTACCTTTCAGCTTAAGTTTTTGTATTTTCATATTTGAAAGATTTGCTGTTAAAAAGTAAGAAGCAATTTGAAATACAATAGGCCTGCCTGTTTCTTGTAAGATGCGTTGAAAGTGCAAAGAGAATCAAAACCTGCATTTTGCAGGTGGGTCATTTTGCCAATATCGACTTCTGACATGACTGAATAAATATAATAATGATCTGTACATTGAACAGACTGCATACATCCATCAACACGTAAGACTGAAACAATAAGATAAAATCGAAGCAAGTGAGAACTGAAAATGGTATTGTAATTTTCATATTTGTTAGCAATACTCACCTGTCCGGTTCGTTTGGTATGCTCTCTCTGAAGTTGTATCCACTCCAAACTTCTATCCCATCAGACAGCATTAGTCCGTGCATGTTCCTTTGGACTGGAGGCATGTGGAGCCCTCATTCTGTTGTCCCCAGCTCTATAACTTGACATCCAGTATTGATCAATCACACCAGGTTCTCACCACGGACTCACCTTGGAATGATCTGATCCGGGGATGGCTGGCAGGGCTTCCCTGCAGTGGGTGGGTTAATATTAGTAACAAATATGGAAATTCTAATACATTTCTCAGATTTGTGGCATAATACACTACCTATCCACTACATTTGGTAGATGTGCCAGAAGATTGGTGGAGGCGGATCATTCAGACTTCAGGGCAGAGGAATTGCACTTCAGACGTACTCCACTGGAAAGAACAGATCCCCAAAGAGACTCATATCTATAATAACACATGTTCTGAGTAGTTACCTGCTGAAGACCCTTAAATTCATTTGGGCCAATACAGCATATGTCAAAATTCTACAGAAGAACATGTGCAATATGGACAACAGTACTGTCACTGTCTAACATATATATATAGATATATATATATGTATATATATACATATATATATATATTATACATATATGTTAGACAGTGACAGTGCCACCATAGTGCAGCCAAATGCGATCTGATTTAAGCAACCCAGGAGGATGCAATGGCTTTAACTTTCTGAGCTCAGATTTGGTGCAGTTGCTTTAGCTCCTTTTTTATCTGATGCTATGTAGGCCAACTTTATTGTCTTTGTGACCCTACTAGAGATAGTGTTCACACAGTTCCAGAAGAATCTGTCGAAGCTGAAGTTTTATTCTTTACAGACAGAAATAAAGGGCGTCTATCTTCTTTGTTGGAATCTCTTGTTTTATATAAAACTTAAGTGTTCTAACTGGACAAAGAGATCTCGCTAATCCAAATGAGCAGGCAAAGTCCTCATGGAGGAGCCCACAAAGGCAGTGATCAGCCTATCCAGAGAATGTGTTTTACTCTTGAGCAGAGGGATAGATTTCAGAAACACGTCTGTGCAGTCCTCAGACCAACCTAACTTCGGAAACGTCGAGGGCATGCATTTCCCCTCTCCTGGCCCCAGAGGCCAACAGAACCCCAAAACTCATGAGACAGATAATTGTACCTTAGAGAGTCTGTTTTTAGGTTCGAAAACCAGAGATCAAAGACCAGTAAGGACCACTGTTAGGTGCCATTGAGGCCAAAACATTGCATCTGACTAGTCTGTCTCCATGAAACCTCTTAATGAAGTAACACACCCATGCTTGAGCTGATATTTGAACTATCCCACTAGAGTAAAAACCTCAAAACCCTGCCAATAACAATGCATCAGAAAATTTGCATCGTCCTGAATAGAGGCTTTTCAGGGTTCAATTTCGAATTTTTGTTCTGTACACATGACATCACACACCATCAGGGAAGTGGTGCAAAGTTTGCCTTTGACAACTTATGCTACCACTATGTCTGAGAATCTGATATCTGCAATGCCCTTCACCACAGTCACCACGCATGTAGATGAAAGACAGCTGGATTGTGGTGAAATATAGGAGACCTGGGTTGTTGCAACAGAGACAGCCATACAAGGAGAGCCCAGGAAGACTCATGACTGATCATCAATAGGTCCAGCTTCCACGGACTTCTGGACCACTAGGGGGCGATCAAAATCATTTCCACCTTATCCACCCTGATCTTCTCTGTGGGATCAGGGGAGTCAGAGGACAGGCATAAGCCCACATATTCTCCAAGCTTATGGAGAAAGAATCCGCTGTCCTAGCTACTTCCTCCTGTATCAGAAAGATGAAGGTCGGTAGCTTGTGGTTGTCTCTCAGGACAAACCAGTCTTTGTGAGGGGTGCCCCAAAGGCCCCAAATAGACCTGACCACCAGCAGGAGGAGCGACTGTTCTATGCTTATTGCCCGGTGTCTGTAGCAACAGAATACTTCCAGTGCTAGGTGGATCACCTGCAGCTCCAGACAATTGTTGGGCAGCATTTGCAATGAGGAGGCCGGACCCCAAATACCATATTTTGAGCCCATGTGTGTCCCCTCCTACCATCCCTGAAGTGATACATCCATGTAGATAATCTCCTGTAGGTGGACAGTGACTGATCCCACATTACGTACTAACCAGTCATCCAGTTATATGTGGATGCACACATCCCAACACTGCGCATAATCTGCTACCACACTCATTATTCTTGTGAACACCAGTTGTGACAGAGCAAGGCCAAATAGGAGAGCTTGAAAGTATCACTCTGTTTATGATAAAGTGCAGAACCTCTGCACTCAGCAAGCAATACATGAAAGTATGCATTTGTCAGACCCAGGAAGGTTGCCAAGTCTCCTGGATAAACTGTGGCCCCTATGGAAGATGATCCATAAGGGAGGCAAAATAATGGCTCTAATACAGGACTCCACGGGCCTCCAATCCAGAGTAACATGCACAGAGAAATGTTTTCTGATGGGATAGAAGTTTGCAGTGGATACGATCTCAGAGATATACTGAATATAGTGCAAAAGTAATGTATTTTGACAAGGCAATGCATTATTACTTTTACTACCACTATCATTATGACTACAATATACTTTTTGAACATACAAGTAATTGATGATCCGTTCAGTCATAGGCTATTCTTCCATGGGGCGCATATTCCAAATCTGTTGAGCTTGCTGGAAGATTTATTGACCTGCTATCAGATTGTTGGAAAACGTATTGAACTATCGTATCTGTATTTCAATCTTTGGTCATTTTTGTTTCATGGAACAAGACATTTATGCTGGTCTTTCAGGTCGAGACAATAGGGGATGCTTACATGGTAGTCTCTGGCTTGCCAGTTCGGAATGGAGACCACCATACCAGAGAGATAGGAAAAATGTCCCTGGTTTTGCTGCACAAAATAAAATCTTTTACGATCCGTCACAGACCAGATGACACCTTACATTTACGCATAGGAATCCATTCAGGTGATTCACTAAAAAAACTCTAACAACCATTCTTAGTCAGAGTAAGACTACGCCTATCGAAAGCCATTGTCAATATGCTACAGCGCAAAGTGTGTCCTATTTCTATAAAGTACGCTTAAGCAAGTGATTATGTTTCATTTTTCACAGAATATTTCCACACCTAAATCTTCAGTCGTAGCATTTTATAACCTTTACGTTAAATTTTAAATGATGAAGCACGTGGATTCCTAATATGATGTGGCACAGAGACCATTTGAGTGAAAATTGTTTCTTCACATTTGGATTGGAAGATGAATGTTGATGCTTTGGTAACTCTGAAACCTTTTTGCTGTCATTGTTGGATTTGGAATTTATGAACATGTTTTTTCCTTCCTATTTGATAAAAACTTCATTGACTATGTTGTGTTGTGGGCTGTGTTCTCCGCCTCATAATTATAATGCAGTGTATAGAGTGTGTTTATTATGTTCTATATTCATAAATATCAAAGAAAATGCAGACATAGCCGATGAATTTGATATTATAGCACTATCGGAAACATTTCTCACTGACTCTACGCCTGGTGACAATCTCAATTTGCCAGGCTTTCATGATATTATACGTAGGGATCGCCGGCAAGGGCTTGGTGGTGGAGTAGCTTTATATTGTTCTCAAGCCTTTACTGTATCAAGGCGTCACGACTTAGAAATTCCTCAAATAGAATTACTTTGGGCTGAAATAAGGGTGCATAATAATAAATTTCTTCTCGGTGTGGTGTACAGACCTCCAAATGCAAATACTTACTTCTGGGAATATCTCCAGGATAGTATTGATCTGGCAAAAAACTGTAATATTCGCAATATCATTATAACCGGTGATCTCAATTCCGACTTTAGTACTTTTTCCGGGCGTAAATTAAAAGACTTTTGCACTACTAATGTACTCTCCATTCACATCGATGAGCCAACTCGAATTACTGAAAATACAGCTACATGTTTGGATCAAATTATTTCGAATATTCCCCACTTTGTATCTGAACCCCGGGTTACTCCTCCATTGGCAAACTGTGACCATAGTATCGTATCACTTAATATAAGATTTCAGTGTAAAATAGATCCTGTATACTATAGACATATCTGGGAATTCGGGAAGGCGAATTTTAGCCACTTTAGAAATTATTTAGATCAAATTAATTGGGACAACTGTTTTGAATCTAATGACGTGGACATAAGTTGTACAGCCTGGTCAGAGCGTTTTTTAGAAGCGGCAAGAGAGTGTATTCCAAATAAAGTTGTAACTGTTAGGCCTCATGATCTCCCTTGGTATAATACCACTCTTCGTTGTTTCAAACGTAAGGTCATGAGAGCACATACCAAGGCAAAAGTGATATCCCGCGAGCAACCTCATTCGCCAACCCGTGAAAGTACTGCAGCCTGGGCAGTGTACCATCAACTCAGAAATGCGTATCAAGAAAACCTAAAGCTCGCTGAGAGTGAATATAATAATAATCTTCGTGAATCTTTATCTAGTGGTCCCACGGGCAAAAAAGCATGGTGGCGGACAGTCAAACATTTTATGAAACGTAATCAATCTTCTGCAATTCCCTCATTATTGATTAATGACAATCACATTACTGATAGCCAGTCAAAAGCGGAGGCCTTCAATGAATTTTTCTTGAGCCAATGCAACATTGACTCCTCGACTGCACCTATTCTTCAGCAGCCTGGTTTACCTAATAATACTTTAAATGATATAGTAGTAGAAGAAAAAGAAGTACTTGATATTCTTAGATCTCTGGATGTCACGAAGGCCACTGGTCCGGACAATATTGGTCCCAAATTATTACGCGAAGCTGCACCTTCTTTTTATAAGCCTCTCACAAAATTGTTTAATTTATCACTGCAGAAAAAAACTTTTCCTTCTGAATGGAAAAAGGCAAATGTTTCTCCTTTATTCAAGAAAGGCGAAGCAAATTTGTGTAACAATTACAGGCCTATATCTCTGCTAAGCTGTGCAAGTAAAGTCATGGAAAAACTTATATTTAAACATGTTTTTAATTTTTTCAGGGATAATTTAGTTATTAGTGCAAATCAGTCTGGTTTCATGCCTGGTGATTCTACTGTAAATCAGTTATTATCACTGTACCATGAATTGTGCTTAGCCGTTGATTTACAGAAAGAAGTCAGAATAATTTTTTTAGATATAAGCAAGGCGTTCGACAAAGTTTGGCACCAAGGTTTACTTTATAAATTAGAAAAAAGTGGTGTCAGTGGAAATATTCTCTTGTGGTTCAAAAATTATCTTTCTAATCGTAAACAACGTGTAGTTGTTAACGGTCAAAGTTCGAAATGGGGGACAATCAATGCTGGAGTCCCCCAAGGTTCAGTTCTTGGACCCCTTCTTTTCTTGATATTCATTAATGATATTGTTGATATAGTCCGATCAGAAATCAAGCTTTTTGCTGATGACACTTCTCTTTTTCTTACTGTTGACCACCCCATTACAGCGGCTGCCTCTTTAAATCATGATCTCTCTTCTATCGCTAAATGGTCTGAAGATTGGCTAGTGGCTTTTAATGCATCTAAAACCGACGCCATGATTATTACTCGGAAGCAACAGTCAACAAACCATCCACCACTTTTATTCCTAGGACAGCAGTTGAATGATGTCAAAAGTCATAAACATTTGGGCCTAACATTAAAATCTGATCTCAAATGGAACGAACATATAAATAATATTGTAATAAAAGCAACTAAGCAGTTAAATATTATGAAATCTCTTCAATATACCTTGGACCGAAAGACACTCGAGGTTATATATATATCTTATGTGCGACCCATACTTGAGTATGCTAGTGTCGTGTGGGACGGCTGTACACAAGGCGATGAAAATGTTTTGGAAAATGTTCAGTTGGCTGCAGCTCGGGTTGTCACCGGGGCAATGAAAACTACTCCTACTGTAAAACTTTATGAAGAGACTGGCTGGGAGCTACTTTCTCAAAGGCGTGAGAAATTTAAATTGATTCAGATGTATAAAATTGTTCATAATTTAGTACCAAATTATTTACGAAATATTTTTCTACACTTTCCAACTCCTGATATGACGTTCAATTATTTTACTCGCAGACGGTCTGACCTACCACACTTTAGAGCCCGTACAGATCTTTTCAATAAGTCCTTTTTCCCTTCCGCTACACGGCTCTGGAACCTCCTTCCTCTTGCGACTCGAAATTCTCCTTCCTTATCACAATTTAAAAGTAAACTAGAGCATCAAACTGTCCGCCCAGTCAAACATCCCTCACTTTATTATGTAGGTAAAAGAAAACTCGCTGTTCTACATGCTCGTCTGAGGATGGGTCGCAGCCAACTGAACCAACACTTATTTCAGATTGGTGTAAAAGATTCACCTGACTGTATCTGTGGAACTGGTATAGAGGACGTCTGGCATTTTTTCTTCTCGTGTCCCCGATATATTGTGCCTCGTAATAAATTACATTCGTCTATCATAAACCTTGCTCCATTTACACTTGAAACCCTACTTCTGGGTTCTGCTGTTTGTAATGTTGAAAATAATATAACAATATTCCTCTGTGTACACGACTATATTGAGGACACGCGTAGATTTCAATTTGATGCCATCACATAAATCTAGAATATGATTAACTTATTTTGACAAGGAAAATTTATGTATAATCGGCAATGCAACTTGCTTTCTTTTTTGCCTGTGGGTTCGAATCTTAATTTTGATCAAAAATATACTTAGTAGAGACAGTTCTTAGCCCCCTATCTGTCCTGTCCCTGTATCTGTCATCTTCTTTTGTGTTTCTTACACGATCACTTATTCCTGCCAGGTGTTGCTATTGACCATCTACGCACATTTGATCATTCTAAGTGATTGTGTAATTGCTGTGCGTCATGTGTCGTCCTGTTCCAAGCGTCCTTTCTCTACAAGAGGGATTAGTATAGGGCATAGCCCTCCTTCCCAATTGTTGTTATTACAGTGTGAAGATGTTTATACTGTATTTGATTAATAAAATATGTTTAAACCAAAGAAATGATGTAGGCCTATTTTCTACTTTTGCTGTAAACTCCGCTGACTGACAAGTCAGGAGAACTGAAAAGTGATAGGACTACCAAGTCTCTTTTTATTTTTTGGCAGAAGTAAAATTTTGGTTTTGAGTGGTTAGGCCTATACATTTTTGAAATACTGTAGTCTGTAGTTAATGAATAATATTGCAAAGGTTCACTATGCATTTTGGAAACACTATAGTCTGTACTTAATGAAGAATGTTTCAAAGGTTGAGAGGACCGGTTTAAAACCACCAGTTGCCTTTTATGGGTGACTGTCTGTCTCAAGTCAGGAGTAAAATTTGTTTCTTCACATTGGTATTGGAAGATAAATGTTGATGCTTTGATAACTCTGGAATGTGTTTGCTGCCTTTGTTGGGTTTGGAATCTATGAATATGGGTCATGTTTTTCTGTACTATTAAATTGACCCAGACATACTGTAATCATAGGGACATATTATTTTTTATGAAGTCACCTTTCCATGATGAACGTTCATGTGAAATTTATCTGCAGTCACAGATATTGGGTAAAAGGCTTCGAAACATGTTGAGTAGTTACCCGCTGAAGACCCTTTAATTTATTTGGGTTAATGCAGCCCATGTCAAAATTTGACAGAGGAACGTGTGCAATATGGACAATAGTACTTCCGTATGTATAAAGGTTAGACAGGGACAGGTTAGCTTATGGAGAGTAAAGAGTTTGGACTGCGGAATAGGGTAATGACTACTAGGAAGTGGGCAAAAAGACACAAATACAAATACAAATACAAATCTTGAATCAAGAGACACATGCAGTGTTGGGCAGGCAACGTACTTCAACGCCACATTTTGGATCTAGTAGAGTTTGGCAATTATATTTTTATGTTAATCTTGTCCTGTGGTCTGTACATGTATGTTTTATGTTAATCTTGTCCTGTGGTCTGTACATGTATGTTTTGTGTTAATCTTGTCCTGTGGTCTGTACATGTATGTTTTATGTTAATCTTGTCCTGTGGTCTGTACATGTATGTTTTATGTTAATCTTGTCCTGTGGTCTGTACATGTATGTTTTATGTTAATCTTGTCCTGTGGTCTGTACATGTATGTTTTATGTTAATCCTGTCCTGTGGTCTGTACATGTATGTTTTATGTTAATCTTGTCCTGTGGTCTGTACATGTATGTTTTATGTTAATCTTGTCCTGTGGTCTGTACCTGTATGTTTTATGTTAATCTTGTCCTGTGGTCTGTTCATGTATGTAATATTAATATGACTCATTTCCCTTCGTTTGTTCACGAAAATGCCATTTCGGATGTGCAAGAAATGTGACTGGAATATTTTTCTATCCTATGCAAAACTAAGGTGCAAAAATGACATTGCCACAGCATGCCCAGTAAATACTGTCCCCCTCGGTGTTGTACATACTTCATACATTCCAGATATCAAATCAATGTTTAACAAGACTTCGGATTAACTGGTTCCAATACCACTGGCACAGCTTTGGTGCAACTTCGTTTGATCTTGTGTTAAAAAATTGAAGTCCCTCCAACCAGTTAGCACTTCGTGCTATATTTTATTTGCAAGTATTACAGATAAATGACAGCAAAGATAACAAATCTGAAAGCAATTAAGGTAAATTTTATGGAAGTGAATGAAGCTTTCTTTTATACACCACAAACAATCCTGGAGGCTTCTTTCTGGTCGGTTTAAGGCTACAACCTAATTTGGCAATAGACGACATTGTGCAGTTTTATGTTTGTACGCGAACGCAGACATGCCCTGTTCTCATTTTTTGTTTCTTTCCCACTACATTTTGTCCGGCGGTTTTCTCGGCCGGAGATTGTCGCAGGTGGAAGGCCAATAATTTGCATGGCCGTAGCTCAATGGTTGAAATTGATTCTCTGGTTTTGAGATTATTTACATTTGTAAAATTGTAAAAAATAGAGGCAATTAAAATTTTTAAAATCTTCAATATGTTCAAAACTATTCTAGATAGTGTGTCATTACCCCTCGACCCATAAAGCCCGGTTAGTATTGCTATCACCTGCGTCTGTGTAAACCAGGTAAGCTAAAGTCATGAAACTTTTTTAGTTGATCAGTTTATGCTACGCTCGAAAGACAATGACCTTGACCCAATTTTAAGTTTTTTCCAAACCTACGTTAATCAGCAGTCAAATATTATATATATATATATATATATATATATATATATATATATATATATATATATATATATATATATATATATATATATATATATATATATATATATATATAAATGCCTTTATTCCCGCCTAAGACGGATCCCGTCAAACAAGGGTACAAAACTTACGAACTACAGCTAATAAACAAAACCTCTCGTCGAGAAACAAGAACGACAGCAGCGCCACAACTTTTCCTTGTGTTGCTTTAACTACAGTTACCTAGGTTAGTTCTCTATGAATTTCTTGCACGCAATATCAGGAGAACCAGAATTGCTAGGATCATGAAATATTTACAGATAATCACCCTTGCACGGGTCTTCGTCAAGTTTGAAGAACAGTGATCTTGACTTAATTTGAAGGTCACCAGAGGCAATTGTTCTCTTTAATAACTGTCTTGTACATGGAGCTCAGGTTTGAAGCACAGTGACCCTGACCTGATTTCAAGGTCACCAGGGTCAATCCACTGAAAAAAATTCAAGGAATTTCAAAAGAACCAGATAAGGTAGGATCACAAAACTTTTACAGTTCATCTCTCGTTCGAAATGTGAATTTAAGTTTCAAGGAGAATGACCTTGACTTAAATGTAAGGTCACTTGGGTCAATTTACTTTGAAATTCTTGCGCATGATATCCGAACAACCAGATCCCTTTTGTGGGCGCCTGGGGGGGGGGGGTTAAGGCGTTAGCCGTTTTTTTTAAATTCTTATCGGTATCTGTCCTAGGCAAATCCAATGGCATTTACAGCCGATTTCCAGAATTTCAATTTATGCTGATTATGTACCCTTAAAAATTTAAACGTTGAATATCTTCAATAGCATTAGAGACACAAGTGTTATTCCAACTTCAAAGCATATGGGCAATAGGCGCATCCAATGAAGTTAAAATGAAAGGTAATTTGGTGCACTCAGAGTATTATAGAGGCGTCAATCCAACTTCAATTGACAGGTTTGAGCTAGGCACATCCGGTGAAAAGGAAAATGATAGTTGTAAAATTTTGATTTATACAAATTTATGCACACTCTTGAAATTTAAATGTTTAATATCTTTCAAAGTGTTATAGATGGTAGGGTCAACTGAACTTCCATTCGTAGGTTTGTGCTATAAGCACCAAACAAAACACAAATGAGAGTTGTGAAATGTAATTTATTCTAATAAGGCCCATGTGGAAAATATAAATGTTTGACAGTTTCAAAACTATTATAGATAAAAGGGGTATTCAACTTTCAACTCAGAAGATTATGTGTAAGGTGAATTTATATTCATGTTATCCAGTACCAACAGCAGCCCTGCTCCGTCAGCGTAGCTTACTAGGCAATACAACTATGCCTCCACCATGGTGAGGGCACATAAGCATTGGATGGAACCTGATCGCCTGGAGATCACAATTTTCTTTCGAGTAAATGACAATATCTAAATATTTTGAGTTTCCTGTATGTTTCGAAAATAATCAAATAACTACCCTTCAGCTGAATGTCTTCTCATTCACTTTTTATTAGGGAAACACATTTGGCCCCACATGATATATCGATCTCCCCTCTCTCCTCAAGTTTCTTGCTGTGGATACACGGCAGCACAGGACTGTAATCAATATGCATACGTTAACCCCCATATCATTGAGCAACAGTTTTCATATTTTTAATTATTCTGATTTTTCAAGGCACACATACAGATTTGCAATGAAGCAAATCTTGTTTTTTCTTCTTTCTACATGAGTCCTCTGTAATTAGAATCGATTAATAAAGTGAAACATTTGCACACATACCTAGTAAACCTGAAAATTTTAAATTCGTGTTTGAAATTCCAAAATATTTAAATTTTGTTCCCATATACAAAAGTAAATGACTATCTAAACAGAAATAATTCACATTTCTGTATAGTTGATGATCACAAACTGGAGCAAAGAAATATTAAGAATCGATCTGATCCCGTCATGTTGAGCTTGAGCCACAAAAATTTCATTTTCTGTTATGCATTTCTGTATGGTTCCCAAAACACTTTGAAAGTTTAACAAAGTATGACCAAGGAAAATTGTGCAAACTTGAATTATTTGTTTAAAAGGATAATGTGTCCTAAATGTGCCTTTTCAGCTGCTGGGATGTAAATTTTTTACTTTTGGATTTCATAGGTAACGAAAACGTAAATTGTAAAAATGTTAGTAATATTAAAATTGTCTTTTTGATAATAACTGGAATACAATTTCAAGAGTGAACCGGAGATTTCAGATAGCCACTTACATCTTGAGATGCAGTCATTAGTTCTCACTTACCCTTAACCTGAGATCGAATTATCTTTATGTTGAAGTCGTTTTGTATCACAGCGCAGGTCCTTTCCGGGTTGACCACATTGGCCATGATTTGCGATCAGATTGAAGCATCGTTATTTTACTGCCTACATTATAAATTTGCAACTTAAAAACTACCAAAAATCTACATCTTCGCCCTATCAAAAAACAAGTGCACAGGTTAAGGTATATCTGTGCATTTTGTTCGATGAACTTTCGTGTATTGGACACAAGTAATATCATTTCTGTTGCGATTTGTGGTGGGATGACCCTTGACTGCAAAAAAGACCATCTGTCGATTTTCAAGGGCCTTCAATACCTTGCGCCCTCGCTGGGTCTACGCGGGCAAGGTTGACCCTAAAATGCTGCATCTTTTCTGGACCAATAAATCGCAATGCTACATTGAATAATGTATGCAAAAATGTCTGCAGACACACATGCAGTAAATTTTAGCCTTTATCAGAAGAGCCCATTTGTTTTGTGACACGCATGTAAGAGACAGACGTACTAACAACGTAATGAATAGATGAGCCCTTTGGATTTTGAAAACTAAATACCGGTATGTTGTTGTCTAGGTCCAGTGGTTGCAGGTGTTGTTGGTTTAAAGATGCCACGCTACTGTTTGTTTGGAGACACGGTCAATACGGCTTCAAGAATGGAATCTCACGGAGAAGGTAGTCATTTTATTTGCTGTCATTTTTCGCAGTAAAACCTGGGCCAGAATATGTTGGCGTAGTATCTATAGGCTGGACACGAAATTAACGTTACATTTATATCCAATGCGATAGAATATTATCGGAGCCGGGAATCAAATGCACGTTCGTGGAATACTTTACAGCCTGCCACACGTAATGCCGAATCTTCAATTATTAACTCATGCAGTGTACTGTCTTCTCATGATAATGTAACCGTATTGGCTTCGGAAATAACATATGGAAAAGTATTATTCTTCCGTCACTTACTCATGGCAGTGCAGTGTGGTTATGCAAAACTAAAGAGTCTGAGGCCTGTCAGAAGTCCATTCAATACACCATAGCCAGAGCAATACTTGAGGTCAACTCGTCACCTGTAGCATTGGCTACTCTTGGTGAACCAGGATGGCTCCCCCTAAAACTGATTCTGGATTAAATACTTCCACAGAATGAAATTTTAGATGCCAGACACACAGCTATGTAAGCAAATTTTTGACACTCTTTTGCAAAGAAATGATGACAAACCTGCAAAGATTTGGCCATATGTTGACGAAATTAAGAAGGTCTTTAATAACGTAGCTATTGGTCGTGCTCTGGAATCAAGGAATCCCGAATGGCTGAGGTGCTTCTTAAAATTATCGTTAGAAGCATATAAATTAGAATTTTTCCAGAAAATAGACTTAAAAAAGTCATTAAGATGTTATCAAATGTTTAAACGGTTTCGGTGAAAGTTATCTATTTAATGTAAATAACTTTGCCGGTGCACGATTAAACTTTTTGGCCCGCACTGGGTGTCTGGGTGTTGGGGGAACAGCTGGAAAGATGGGGTTTATCAGACGGAAGATGTCCTTTATAAAGATAGAATAGAAGATTTAGCACATATTCTATTTGTCTGCCCAGCACTAAATGATATCACGTTAGAGGCATATAGAAATTTAGAACTCTGAATGAGAATTGTACATAGGCATGGCAGCGTTTTTCCGCCTCCTCACTGAAAAATCAGTTATGTTGGTTCCTTGGTGAGCACGCATGTGATCTTGGACAGGTCATTGGTGAATTATTTGACCAAACATGTAAAACATATTTGGTTGCGGCTTGGCATTACAGGAGACAGTCACTTAATGACTTCTCGGAATGACAGATTGTATGATTGTTCGACATGTACCTCTTGTTAAAAGACCTCCTCCAATGTATATACTGTATACAATTTTGTAGGGAAGTTCGGTAACGCCAGAAAATAACACGCGTGACCTTAACTTACAGATGGAGTCAAACCAACCGAGCCGGGGTACGCTGCGGCGTACTTGTTATGTTTGCTCGGCTTTGTCCCCCCCCCCCCCCCCCCGGTCACTCTGCGGGGGATCCCCCAGATACAAACTCACATCTCCAGGAGTATGTAATAGTGGTGAATGGAAAATTTTGTAACTGACTTGTACATTCATACTGTGGTAATACCTCATTTTTTTTCTTAATAATGACGCTGGAAGCTATGTTCTGCATTTTATATGAAACATGTATAATGTACATGTCCTTACGCTTTCTAGAGTTTCGTCGCAACGAGTAGTTTATCTCTAGTTTTGGTGCGGAGGACATAAATTATTTTTTATAGATACTATACTTATTTCAACATACGAAGATTATTTGATTGATAATAAGGATGCCTGAGTATTTGAATATAATTTTGGATGCATCATGGAATTTTCCCCGTTCCGTTGGTGACCCGGCTGTAAAGGGGAAGTTTTCCTAATAAATTATTATTATTATCATCATTATTGCTGTATCATTTCGATGTATTTTCGTTACGCAGTTACTTATGTTTTATGTAAATGTTTATCATTCGATTCTGGTGTATATTTTTATGTACTTTTTAATTTTCCTGAATTATGTAGTTTCAACAAAATATCATTACAAACTCTAGGAAATGGTTCAGATCGCTTTGCAATTGTCTACGAAACTGACATATGGGGCTAGCAATCACAAATATTAATGTGGTTTATTGTCAATATCGTCAAATAGCACATGAAAGTTACATCGAGGTGGGTCATACTCATCAGATTGCTATTCCTTTTCATGTGATAGATTTCTGAAATAAAAGAGTCGAAACAGAAAATAGTGCTCAAATACAAATAAAGTAATTATTTAGTAAGGCAAAGTGCTACCGCATCTCCCCCCCCCCCCTACTGCTGTGCATTGCTTGGCTAATTTAAAAAAATTGAAGGAGTAAGTCCCCACCCCCGGCCAAATGGTCCTTTTACTGGAATCTGTTGCTTGCATGGTGCTTAAACTTTGCTCATTACCTAGCTACGCCCCTGTTAAGCAACATCAAATTGTGTGTGTTTTTTCCGTTTCTAACGTAGAACTGATGAACGTTTGTACCGAGGAAAAATTATCACATGCTTGGTCAGTCACTAGTGTCCATTTTGTACTATTTGACTCATTTAAATTAAAATGTGAGGTATTGGTAAATTGAAAAGGACTTTTTCCCACTGATATAACATGATGCAACATATTCTGTGATATTGTAACTTATAAGGGGAAATCTTTCTTTTATATGCCGGCATAGGTAATGAAGCCACACTCAAGTTGATCCATGGTCCGCATTGTCTCAGGTTGCACATGCAAATGAGCACTTATGTTTTGGATTGTTGCGGTGTTTATCACCACCCCCATCCATAGAGGGGGTGAAAAATTAAATGATTCTATACTGACATAAATAAGCTAAAGTTAATGTGTGTGTCTATGTCTGTGTTGGGGGAGGGGGCGTACGAAAAATGACATCAAGCCTGAAGAATATTTTAGACGTTTTTCTTGGTGACATAAGTCCATAAGACATACTTGAGCGCATTGATTTCAATGGCTGGCAGAACTGGATATGTCCTTGTAGCTTCTGGCCGTTTGCAACCCGTTGAAGATGAAGTCAACATTAAGCTTGCTTTGTGCTTTGGTTACTGGACAACACAGTTGGAGCAGTCGATTACGCGCGATCTGCAATTACGTGACAATCGTTCCTGCTTGCGCCAAGGTTAAATTTACATATTGAAGCATATATTGAATGTGTCTATGCGTGGGCTCACCGTCAATTTATGACAACTGACGGTAATAGATCGACGACAATCAAATGTGTTATCTTGTTCTGAACAAAAGCGAGAAATTGGATTTATCATGTTACAGAAATCCAACTATTCTTTTACGCTTGGAGTTAATAGTAATGAGCAAATATGCAAAAGCTACATAAAATATACCGTCAAATCAGTCGGCTTGCCATCGTCCTCTCCTTCAATGATACACTGTTGGCACATGATGCCGTACAGGCTATATTTTAATTCTGTTCAACATTTCGTTGATCCATTCTCTGTATATATGTTTATTGTCAGGGAAAAAAAACAGATAAAAAAATTTTGTGGTAATGACTCTTTTTGCAGCTCTTAAAATACACATCAGCCAAGCAACAGAGAGATTGCTGGATAACTTTGGATGTTTTGTCATCCAGTCTCGTGGCTTGGTTGCCATAAAGGTACGTACATTGTATCTGTGTTATTTGAAGGCACGTAGCTATATAACGACGAACAATTACTGATGAAAAAATCATTTTGGTATACCACAAGGGTACACGTATGCTTTCCTTTAGAAACTATTCTACGGTACTGTAAATCGTGTTTAATTCTATGGTATTTAAGTCCGAAAGTTATAATTTAAGTATTTAGCGGATGTATAATAGATCCTCTGTTTTCTGTAACCAGAACCAAAACCAAAACCTTTTCCTGCTACACTGCAACCTGTACACATAGGTGAAAGACCATTTCAAATCATTATATCTACAGTCCCGAGTACCTAAGTGGCAAGTCGGCCAATGCATTTCTGAAATGTAGATGATAAGAGGCTGCTGTACAAAATCTGCAAATGTGACATGTAATTTTCACTGCACTGTAAATATTGTTTATACTTACTTTTACATTTCTACATTTAACCCTATATGGTATATAACAGCAAAAAATTACATAATTCATCAAATTTGTATATACTTGAGAAGTATCTCAAATTTGGTAATTTCGCTAGGTATCCAATTTTGTGTTTCTCGCACACTCGTGGAATTGGGGAAAATGAATACTCGTATCTTTGCAGGACACTGGATACAATTGTTGCAAAGCAGTTATATTATGCTCAGGTTTAATGTGATCACTCGGAGAATCAATAACTATAGTTTTCAACAAGTAAAATTGAACCAGTATATATATATATATATATATATATATATATATATATATATATATATATATATATCCGAAAACACCATGATACCAGTTATGATCTTGTTGGAGGCACTGGTAACTCAATGTGTCATTGTTTTCCAGATTTTAACCTAAAAGACTGTCGAAAATGATAGCTCCTGAACCAGTATAATCAATCATAGGTTTCAGACAATTTTGATATAATTTATCGTGCTTTACTTCGCTAAATTGGCACATGAAAATAAGGCTCCAGCAAAACTTATTTTCACCATTTGGGATAAGGTGATGATTCATCACTCACAAAGCGTTGACCTATCAAGAATCAAATGGAATGGATTTGTCAGATTTACCTTGTAAAATTTTCGCTTCTACCATGATGTTCATTTACAGATCCATGCATCATCGATTCTCATGTAAATGACGCACTGGTAACTTACCAGCGGAAATGTGCTTCTCTTCTATTTATGATATTAGCCAGTATATAAAAATGGGATGAATTATTTTCACTTTGGTCATTGAAAAAAAAAATAAATGGCACCCTTGCATTGTCTGAAACTTGGCTTGATGTAAGCTAACCATAGACAATTTTAATATACCTCTCCTCAAGGACTGCAGCTTCCGCAGCTAGGATGGGTATCTGCGTGAAGGGTAACTTACCAGGTCAAGGTCAACAGCTTTCCTTCACGCGCTTTAAGTGTATTGTGCGCAAAGCGCGCTGAGGAAAACTGTTGATTCAGTGCAGAATGCGGCACTGAAAGAGGTAATACCTGGCATAATTATGAACGTGAAAGTTAACTGGAAGTCTAAAGCTGTTAGGCAAGGAGATTAATGGACTAATTTGTGGTACCAGAGTGAAATTCAGCCATTTCAAATTCGGAGAATTTTTTAATAGAATTTGATTCAACTTTGACCTAGGTATACGTCATCCTTTGTATTTTTGCTTCGTTGAATTCCCCCCACATCTATTGTTATATTGTAGTTATTTTAAACCTTATACCTCGGGTGGAGGTCTGGACAATAAAGTAATGTACTTTGAACTTACTTCCAAAGCTCTTACTGTCAACCTAGGGATACATTCCAGTCTTGAGACACGGGTTATTCAGATAGCAAAACGGGTGTGCGTTTGTTATTCTTGTATCTGAAAGTATATCATTCCAATTAATAACTGGTCTAATCTGTGTTTTCCTTATGATTAGGTCTTCTTCATAATATTTATACTAATGCAAAAGCAGCTCCGTATAAAACCTGTCCGTAAT
Organism: Hermodice carunculata; assembly: GCA_964020975.1. Classification (NCBI taxonomy): domain Eukaryota; kingdom Metazoa; phylum Annelida; class Polychaeta; order Eunicida; family Amphinomidae; genus Hermodice; species Hermodice carunculata. The sequence continues at coordinate 24,756 of CAXHWN010002621.1, forward strand.
TCTTTCGTATTCGCCACAAATGTGATTCCAATGATATTAACCGTGAAAAGGTGATGGAACTTCAGTGAACGTTTGCTTGGTTCCAAACTATATCATTCTATACGTCATTCCCTAAAAATTCGTGCTATTATTTCCAATAATGTGGAAAATGTCAACTTTTAAACAAACTTTTGTCAGCCAGCGCAAAGAAACACCCAAGTGAACATGATCCCATGGCGTTAACTGCGGTACTGGGCTATGACTCGTAAATAACTTGCAGGGTGGTGTCAGGAAAACATTTTACAATCCCTTGAGATCAGTTTCGCCTCGAGCCCTCGTGGTATAGGCGAGACTACTTTTAAAACAATGTATTATGTATCTACCACTTGCTCATAATGACCTTAATGAAAATGACCAAATGAAATTACGTAGGCACTGGGTGTTCTGGTGTCGGACCTTTACCCCCAACAAAATGTCTTGAACAAATCTGTCAAACCTAGTGGTTCACAATCTTCTGGTCTTTTTCACCATATTCAACCACTCCCGTCGTTTCTATGTTTCTTTGGAGGAAAACTGTGGAAAACTAACCCTTGCATCCATGGGTATTTATCCAATTTACCCAGTTTTCTTGTGTCTTGCTTATAGTCAGGAACTTTGCTCTCAGGAAATTGTAGACTGTCATTGTAGCTTGTAAATCCGCCCGTGGTACGTTGGAAAATAACGATCAACTTTGCGATGTCATTTCCCTGTACTTCAAGTATGGCGCAATATGCCTGCTATATTGAAACGACCTAACCTGCTGAAAGGTGCACCGGGAAATGACCCTGGCGCTTTAGCGGCTACCGACTATAGCAAGCCAACAGGGCCATAACACATTGGTCTTACGCGTTGCCGAGCCTCCACTACGCGTAGTGGAGCCAACCAATCAGATTTCAGTCTACACTACGCGTTACCGAAAATATGTTTTCCACTACGCGTAGTCGAGCTTCGGCTACGCGTAGTGGAGCAACTTATGGCACCTTTTGGCTGAAGAAAAGCAAACCGATCATTTACCTCCTTACAATCATTACTGATATTAAAACAGCCAACAGGTCTAATACAGTTTACAAGAGCATCAGTGATTGGATAGTTTGGCTACACGCTATGGGAGGCATAGTTTCTCCAATACGCGTCGCCGAGGCTCGGCGACGAGTTCTAGAAGAACATTTTCTAGGCAACGCATAGTGGAGACTGTAATCTTATTGGTTAGCTCGACTACGCGTTGCCGAGCCTCGACTACGCGTAGTGGAGACTGTGATCTTATTGGTTGGCTCGACTACGCGTTGCCAAGACTCTACTACGCGTAGTGGAAACTGTAATATTATTTGTTGGCTCGACTACGCGTAGTAGAGACTGCTATCTGATTGGTTTACTCGACTACGCGTTGCCGAGCCTCAACTACGTGTAGTGGAGGCTCGGCTACGCGTAAGACCTATACGTTATGGCCCTGTTGGCTTGCCATAACCGACGGTACTAGCTAGTTTGAACCTGAGGTGTTACCTGGCCACATAATGCTTTCCAGATTCTTAGAAGAAATCCAGTGTGTGGCCTGTTTTAATAAGTAAGCTGACAAATAATTCCTTGACATCAGTTACTACCTCCTAGTAAATCAGACAAAGTAAATAGACAAATCAACCTTTACAGTCAAAGATGCCACAATAAATTCACTACTTAAAATTGTTAATGGTATTTCAAATGTTACAGAATTAAAAAGAGAAAACAAAATGGTATTGCTGGACATAGGTAAGGCATTCAATCGTGTTTTGGAACGAAGGCTTTCTCTTCAAATTGAGACAGCAGGGAATCAGGGTCCTTCTTAATCAAATGATCGGCTACTGACATTATCTTTTTCAATGTGTCATAATTGATGGACAAGCGTTTTCTTGGCTTTCGATGGAGGCTTGTGTCCAACTTTGAGCCTTTATTGTTTTTAGTTAACATAAAACGATGTCAAATAATACAGTATGTGACAAGAGGCGTTTTGCTAATGATATCGGCTAATAATTGAAGAGAATTCATGACCTTTAAGTCTCACTCAGTCTGACGGTTCAGTAATGATGTAGGTGAGAGCCCTATTTGGGAATGCAGTGGCAGATGTCCTTCAGTGCTACCGAACAGACAACACTACAGAAGGAGCACACACTCGTGTCTGTGACCAGAGTAAGGCTTACTGGCGCCCACTTTGTTTGTAAACAGCCCACCTGAAGAACGTTTGCAGCTGAAATGATCTGTCACTTGATACACACGCGTTTTGACAATGACATCCTACTTACATGCATATCCAGCATGCATGTACTTTAATCTATCTGAAAATGCGACGCATTATGGTTTGGAATGTCCCGGTTTTTCTGTCCCACGAGTAACCATCTTGACCATGGTCTGTCTGCGACATGCATCAAGGGTAAAAGGGGTAAATCTTGATTTGCTAATATATATATATATATATATATATATATATATATATATATATATATATATATATATATATATATATATATATATATATATATATATATATATATATACATATATATATTGGGTGATGTCTCATTGACGTGTCGCCCTCATGGTGATGGCAAACTCTGGACCACTCAAACATTGAAATTTCATGGGCTATGGTGCTGTTATCACTGAATCCAGGTGATTTTTATGTGAATTTGCGTTTGGCTTCTCCTTGTACGTGGTGAAAACTTGAGCGCTAGGTTAGAACACTATGTACTCATGCTCTCCCTGTATCAATATACCAATGGACTAGTACAAAGATAGATCAGGAAGCTTGGTAACATTTCTGTACAAAATTATTATTGCATATTACTGTTCGAGTTCTTTTATCATTGTGTATGTATGTATGTATGTATGTATGTATGTATGTATGTATGTATGTATGTATGTATGTATGTATGTATGTATGTATGTATGTATTGTGTCTACCTGGAGAGCCACTTAAGTTGTCTGTTATGTAAGAGTATCCGGTTTGGGTGAATAAGTTAAGAATAAATCAGTCTCCTGATCATGTTCATTATGACAGACGAAATATTATTTTCAGTGTTTTTCCAGTATGTTTAATATCCTCATAGTCAGTTTTATTGTGAGACTGAGGACAATTACACTCCCAGCCTGTTGTGAAACTATACTGCAGGCAAATTTCGTTAATTTCATGTATGACTCTTCTCTTTACAGGGCAAAGGTCAAATGGAAACATTCTGGTTAATCAGTGAAAAGCATCAGTGATGTCCAGATACAATTACCATTTTCATTTACATGGTATTTAGCAACTGGTGGATAATATGGACCCACAAAACAAGGTTATTGATTACAGGAGTAATGCCCCTCAGCGGCACGTATTTCATGTTTTTGAAAGCATAATGCACCGTCCTTCGTGGGCGCGGACAGACTAAATTATTAGATGCAGGCCTCTGGACTTGTAAAATAAACACGAAACGCCTGCTTACTCCCTTTTTCATTGAAGTCAGTAAATATATATATATATATATATATATATATATATATATATATATATATATATATATATATATATATCCTATTAAAGGAACATATGGACGTAAACTGTGGACGATTTAAATGACAAATACAGTGACCAGTTTCCCTGAAGGCATATATGTTACAAATGGCTCTTCTGTGGTATGTGTAAGGATGCGCATTACATCGTTCGAGAATGGATAAAGTAAAATCATTACAGATGAACTTCATTAATGTTTTTGTTGATACTTTTGGTTCATACCTTTATATAATTAGTTTAATGTTAAATGCAAAGTATATGTAAACGCTAGGCTACAGTCACAAAATACAGGGAAGTATATCTGCATATGAATTAAATTATTAAAGCCATGCTGTCCCACACGTAACTGGCTTTTTAGGTGTCTGCAATTGCTCGTCACAGTTTTTCAGGTCGATATAATTACCTGCTGCACCACTTGCAAGGCTTATACATACGTTCTAAATTTATTAAATTTCAGGCTTTTGAACGAACAAAATTTTGCTCTTGCTAATGATGTTTTCCCACTCAGCAATCGACAAATTGACGAAAAATATCCAAACAATGTATATACGATAAAACGGGGAAAAAAATGCAAACTATCAGGAATACTATATCAGCGTCCTTACTTGCAGGTGATTCTGTATACGCCTGGGGAATAAACTATACCTGGTTACTTTTACAAGTAAGAAAATATCTCAGGATATTTAGGTAGGAAGGAATAGCCAACAGCTGATATAGGTTCATACATGCGAAATGATAGAATGGACGTTCGATGACAGAAAAACTCGTAAAGTGTATCTTCAAAGGAATCCGTTTACTGTCGCGATATTGTCACATGTATTTTACAGCATTCTGTGACAGTACAAGCATTGCAATAAATGGAGATTACATTTTGGTGATTTCCTAAATCATTAAATAGAATCCTTTTTCTTAGGTATGTATGCTTTCGTTTTATACAGGGACATTTGAATTAATATTTAAGTGATATATACACGTGCAGTTTGATTTCATCTTGATTCTCTCGTGATCTACACTTGACCCCATATATCAAGTTGAGATATTTACACTGCTGATTTCATTAATATACAAAATTAATATTTACACACATCGGCCACAATCATCAAAGAGAACACCTATAATATTCGGGATGGTTTAATGCTGGAACTTCCAAAGTCCAACACTATTCGCTACGGAAAACGATCATTCAGATATCAAGGAGCTAAATTTTGGAACCATCTCATGAATATATACCCACTATATTAGGTCAGCTGCTAAACAAAGATAAAAACAAACAAACAAACAAACAAACAGCAATACCGTACAAGTTTCCCCGAAAAGAAACGTGCGATGGGGTGCTTCAATGCCACAATCACCAAGATGATGATCATATTCGTGACATTAATCCTGGTCAGTGACTGATTCAATATCAACGGATTTCGCAACAAAGGTGTCATTCACGTATCAATACGTATGATAGGAGAGCATGCATTGTACCTGTCAAGTCATCCTTAGCCTTGCCAATCGCACATGTAGTTCATCCTCAAAAATACTACAAAAGTAGGCGATCAAGATTTCAACGTCTTTATTCGTGTCAATGTTTCATGTCTTAATTTTTAAAACACAGCAAGTGCCTCTTGAGCATGACTGACCGGGTAACCATGGCCTGCATCTTTACAACTTAATTATGTATGTTTTTAATTAACTACCCAAGAACTTTTATTTTGCCTACGCTTAACACTTGAATAGGACAGTTGGAATATTTAGTGCTGTTCGCGTTTCGCGTTGCAGGTGGAGAACCACAGTAAAATCTGACAAATCTGAGAAACCATGATTTTTTAGACAAGGAAGTTGGATCAGTGGTACCAAGATGAGAAACAAGGTGACCTATGCATAATTTGGCTTTTCGGTGTATTTTATTTACACCATGCTGTCGTTTCCAGAGATTCTCAGTTAAGCAGTCTTGCAAAACAATATTCAGTTCACAAACGTATTTGCGTACGTATGTAGGTGGTGATCCTGAATAATTCTACCTACTTTTCGTTATTGGTTACTTTCAACCAATACAAATGATATGTGCAAAGTAAGCTTGTGATTTTGTGCAAAAGGTTTCGTCCGTCACACAGAATACTGTGGCGGAAATGATGCTTAAAGACCTTGGACGCTGGACGTTCTCCACTACATGTCATCAGGTACGGCACAATTATTCAAGACTGGTTAAAGGTTTAAAAATTTGATGAAATAACGTCAAGTAAAATACCAAATGGTATTTTATGACAGCACATTTTAGGCCAAATTGATAAATCTATAAAATTCACGATGTGCAAGATGGACAGATACAGCCGCAACCTACAGGTATACGGTCTTGCTTTTCCAATTCCTTCGACAAACTAAAGAGGCACGAAAACAGTAGAAATAGCTGTGGTCTGCTTATATCAATCAATGGACAAAACATAATCTAAATGGGATAAATAACATGGGCAGTAACTCTTGTGTATTATAAACTGACAATCAAGGCGCGCAAAATTCGTTAGCATGACCTCTGAACTACACAGTTTGGTAACTTAATTTTCAGAGGCAGCTTCTGCTTACTGTGCAGTAAAGATGGTACATATACAAATGGCAGGACGTTTTGGGTCCTATTTTATTTCTTATTTTCTAATAACGTGTTCTACATCAATTACTTACAATCGACACTCCATAACAGTTTTTAAGATTTAGCTGTGGTATCTTTGGAAACATATGTATATATATATATAGTCAGAAATAAATATTTCGAAAATGAATGGCAATTATTCTCTGATGTGCACATACATCCATCACACGTACAGTCATTACAATGGAATGTATAATCACATCAGAAAAGGTCATAACAATGGTGTGGTGCCCTGAGACCAACGTCTATGCTACACCAACCACACACAAAAATCAGTGTCCTGTAATACATTACCTTTCAACATGCAGGAACAGCCTCTATATATATATATATATATATATATATATATATATATATATATATATATATATATATATATATATATATATATATATATATATATATATATATATATATATATATATATATATATTAACTACAGTACGAAATGTACCGACCACGAATATAAATTCTGACGCTGAAAAGTTAGCGTTGCAAACTCTGTTTCTAAAGTAAGAGCTCAGGAGGTAATATGATTTAAATCATATTATCATCTGTATCATCCGAAATGAAACGAATACCAACTAGAAACATTTGATTTTGCTTATCAGCAAAGACAAGCAAATCAGTTTGTGTGCCTAGAAAACTTTCCAAGATTGCCTATTCAGTATTTATATAACTCCTGCAACAATAGTTTTATTGAACCGTTTGAAAAATGTAAATAATTGAGTGCATAGCTGCAAGTGAAATGTTTCTGATATGTCTTATCAGTATAGTTATTTTTAAATGTATACAAATTAAAATTGTATTCTAGCAAAACATGCGAGTTTGTATAGAAAATACTAGTCGTCTTTTACACGTTGTGTTCACGCACGAAACTTTAAATAAAAAATAAATGTTCATTGCTTAACAAATTAATGAGAGCTAAGCCCGCAGCATTCGTTCAAAATACCAGTATGACTAAACCATTAGCACAAACCTAACAATTGACGAACTGCCGGACACCTTTCAACATTAAAAAAGTTCAAATGCCCCTAATTTGCATAAACAAAAATTTTTGGCTGTGGTCATTGTATGCGATTCAAGCACAAACCTATGAATTAAAGTTGGTATGATATCTCCACCTTTAATAATTTTGAAGATTATAAACGTTTAAACTTTTCAAGTTTCCCTAATTACTCCCCACGTTCTCTGTCTACTCATAGCATAGTAAAAATATCAACGTCAACGCAAAAATGTTTGACTGAAAAAAACAGCTTTACAGAACTATTTTTGCAGCTGATGGCAGCCTTTTCAGCGCCCTTTTCACACAAGCCTGATTGTTTTTAAAAAGCTGCTTAAAACACATCTGTTCTCTGTGTATTTTAGATAGTGGATGGAATAATGATTGTAACTGTGACTGAAACATTTGTGTTTCTCTTAAGTGTGATGTTTTATACTGGACTTTTTATTGAGATTGCTTTAATATGTTTTTACTCTATTCTATGTAATTTCAGCACGTCATTGTTGATTTTACGCTATATAAAATAAATTATAATTAAATTATTATTAGTATCAGCATAAATTGAAATTCAACAACTTTTGTTTGTGGTTCATTAGATGTGCTTATTGCACACATCTATGCAGACTGTTCAAGTGTGAATGGTGCCTCTACCTTCAATAGTTTTGATATGAAACATTTAACCTGTTCAAGTGCCCCTAATTAGCATAAAGTTAAAATTCTACTTTCTTTTGCGGTCCCTTGCAGGAGCCTATGGTACAAATCCATGAAGCACAGTTTAAATTATATCTCTATCATTAACAGTTATGAAAATATTCAACAGTTAATATTTTAAGGTACCCTTATTTGCACAAATTAAAATTCTACAACTTTCGGTTGATTGGATGCGCCCATAGCACAAACCTATGAATTAAAGTTGCAATAGTACCTCTACCATTAATAGTTTTAAAGATATTAAACATTGAAATTTTCAAATGGCCCTAATTTGCATAATTTTCAATTCGCTGACTGTTATAAAACAAAGAATTCATTTCACCACAAGCTCCGTTACCATGCCAAAGTTTGGTACTTATCGGAAAAATAGTGTCCAAGAAAAACTGATGAAAAATTTACAATCAATCAATCAACAAGCAAGCAAGCAAACAAACAGACAAATAAATAAAAAGTAGTTGAGGAAATTAAAGAATTAGTTAAAAGTGCATGATATGTTAATCTTTCCTTTACATAAAGCCTTTAATAATACGAAGTACATCATAGCACATCGCTATGTTACGATTTTTTTTCCTGGCGTTATTCTTCATATGGTGGCATTACGCGAGTTCTGTATCCTTGGCACTGGTCTTATATATATATATATATATATATATATATATATATATATATATATATATATATATATATATATATATATATATATATATATATATATATATATATATATATATATATATATATATGCATCTTATCAACATAGCACGACCATGAACATAACGCACAGCCTTAAAAAAGCTTTTTTATTAAATTTAATAATAAAATATACAATATGAATCTGTCACTGTATTAATATTTCCCTGGTTAGAATAAGACTTAGGAAGGCTGCTGACCTGGAACATCCTTTCCTGATAGGTATAACCTACATTTGTCACTCAACTTCACAAGTGCTACATTCAGCAAGAGACATGGGTTTGGAAGACATCATACATCCGGGCACTTTCTTTCCTGAGGTGTATAAATCGGTTGATTTAAGGTGCAGGTCTGTCAATGTTTTCCCATCAGAAATTCTACACCATATAAATTTCAGGCTGAGGTTATGTGCGGCTCCTCTTATTTTATGTCCCTTCCTCCATTTCCAGATCTGCCACTTTGTTTGATCTGGGATTCCTGAAAAGAATTTAAAGTGCTATACGCACATGCGTATGCGCATGTGCGTGTATGTATGTATGTATGTATGTATGTATGTATGTATGTATGTATGTATGTATGTATGTATGTAGTCCCAATTGTCCGAATTTACCCTCAGATCTAAATAGTGAGTAATGTCAACAAGTTCTGTTGTACTGTATATACAGTGTTCTGTTGAATATGAACATGTTTCTTTCATATATATATATATATATATATATATATATATATATATATATATATATATATATATATATATATATATATATATATATATATATATATATATATATATATATATATATATATACATATATATGCGAGTGTAGTGTGGGTAGGAGGTGAAAGGAATCTCAAGAAGATTATTGCACCTTGTAGCCCTATAGTTTAATACATATGCAAATGGCTTATATCGCGAAATGATCGGAACTTTTAATTGGTAGTTCCTTCTGGTAGCGCTGGTTCAGTTATCACACCAGTTCTATCCCAGCCTTTAAAACACGTAAATTCTAACATGTTGATATATGCGGTGTATGCGATACCTTTAAATTATTTTAACACAATTTTTAACAGAACACTTCAGATACATTTCGTGTTGTTGAACATTCAGTTCATCCCCTCAGTGTTACAAGCAATCAAACATGCTCATATCTTATTATAAAACTGACCCAGTACATGACCATTTCACTTGCCTTACCTGCAAACATTTGTGAAAAAGAGTGCCAGTGGTATGGCGTTGAGTAGAAATGCAGCGGCTAAGACACCTGCCACGATGTAGTAGGTCCTGTTCTGTCTGGCCCCGGCCTCCTGTACAAACACATAACTAACTTAAAACGTTATGCTTTCCATTATCAAACTGCTTAAATACGGCAAAGAGTGCAAGTTATCTTTGTTTATCAGATGCTCATACTTGGGCATTTCCAAAACAAAATGTTGAGAACAGAAATGACTATTTGTTGTAAATCGACTGTCCAAGGTGCCTTATAATTATTTTAAGAACATCTGGTGGCCGCACTGATCCCATATTGACCCCCCTATTTCTGCGTATGAATGTGCACATAAATTTTCATTTTATTTACCAGTATATCCACATCAAATGCTTCTTTCATTCTTGTGAATTATTGTGGTCGTTCATATGCCCAGAGCAGGAAGTTGTATTCCTGAAAACAAATGCTCACCATAATAACATTTGATTCAACTGGTGATTTTTAATACACCTGGCCTGTGAACATTGTGACAATCGGCTGCTCATTATATTAACATAGCACCATAAAAAGTGGCCTTTTCGCCAAAAAATACACCTTTAACATGCAAGTATCAGTTATAACTAACCATGCTCTGCCCAAACTCAGCCGTAAGTCTATCCATACTTATCTCTGTTGTTCTTGCACCTATGGATTTTGTAGGGCTTACAGAAGCAGTGTGTTTGAAGACATTTTTATTAGCTGTGATCCATGGATCAGGAATGCTCGTCATTGCGCCATTGGTGGTCCATACAGCTGTTAGCTCTTCAGCAAGCCCTTTTGTTTGTTCACTGGAGGTGCTTGTGACTGACCCCGTTCCGTATATTGCAGAAATATTTCGTTTTTGGTTGGTTATTTCCATGTTAGCCTTGCTAGTCAGCGCGTTTGTCCATGTATGTGTCTCTGTGGTTACACCTGTGAACAATGAAGTGTGTGCTTTGCTGACAGCTTCTTGCGATTTGCTTGTTTCCCTTGTGGGACTTTGGGATTCATGGACTGACGTCACAGTTGTATGCTGTCCGGAATCTGTTTCATGCGTTGTCATATTAAAGATGATACTTTCGGTGATCTTTCCACTTGCTTGAGATTTAGTAGCTTCAGCTTTAATGCCAGCTGCTGTTCTTGGCGTTTCGTTTCCTGGTGTAGCTCCTGTTGTGTGTTGGACAGGATTACCTGTTGTTTCACTTTCCTGACTAAAAGTGATTGTACCTCTTTTGTCTAAACGTTGTGTCACTTAGTGTGGGACTTGTGTCCAGTGTGGTTGCCTCCAGAAGGGGAACGTTTGTAGTAGTTTTTGCATCATCACAAAGAGTCCCCGTGAAACCCAGAGAACATATGCACTGAAACCCATAGGCGGCATCTAACACACATGTTGCATTGTTTTGACAAAGGTTTGGTGCGCACCCTAAGCCATTGGTACTGTTTTCACACGTTGAACCAAAAAATCTGTAAAACAATGAAACATAATAAAGCAATATCTTCTTAAATGTGTACACTTGTGACTTGCTCTGTGGAGGTATAGATGAGAGTGATGTTCCATAAACAACTGAATTTAATCTTCGTTTTACTTTTGTATATATCGATGACATGTTGAAATATATGCCATCGATTATGAATGATTCTGTTTAATGCATATTTGATAAATACATCCAGTATATGCCACGTAGGTTGGCAAGCTTATGAATTTGGATCTGGTGCCAACCTAAGGTTAAAAGCCACACAACCAATGTTTGACTTTGTGGGGTCACTTGTAGACTAGAAGTGAAATGCACGAATGTCTTCAGTTTATATTGTGTGGGGGCCATGCAAAACTCACATCACCTAATAGGTCGAAGTACAGGTCTTTCAGGTTCATTTTTTGAAATTTGAATAGGCCTCAAATAAATGGAATTATAAGAGTGAATTTCCATCAACGGAGTGCAAATGTGTAATAAACTAGAGGGTGTTGATGACAAATTCCATACAAAATAGAAAAGCATAACGTATTTTGTCCTTTATGCTCATCTTTGTAAGGTTTTCCCATATATATCTACGATGTTGTGTGTGTGGAAGGGGGGGGTAGTCTAAAAAAATTATGATAGTGTGATTCTGGATACTACAGTTAAGGCTGGTTTTTAGTTGGAATGATACAACAGGGGACCCAAAAATTATATGATAGGCCCACATGTACCCTCATTGCCGTCTGCAAGATTTTTTTTACACGATACGTAATCAAGCCTATGACAATTTCAGACAAAATATCTGTATGTATCCAACAAATAGGTTTCAGATTAAACACTCTATCTAAACGAGTTAACATTGCATTATCGCATCTGCTTCCAGACTAACAGAGGAACCCTGATGGGACACTGCAATATTTTAGTCGCGATATCACATTCATCACGCCCAGCTATTATTTAAACAAACTGGCCGATGCACATTTGCTGGTGCAGGCCACCAAATAAGGAATCTCCGCACCAATGAACATGTATAAGATGGAAATGACTGTAGCTTTGCGTGAAAAATTGAGATATTTGCTGCTCTAGGTCTTGAATACATTCCCTCCCCTTTTTTATGTTTCTACATTTCTACATCATATTCTAACCAATGCAACAAACACAAACCTATACACTGCCATTCCTCCGAACAACCCTGCCAACTAGTACATCCAGATTAATTCTTGACCGTTATAAAGTACAGTCCTAATATCTAAGTAGATTTTACATTTATAGATATTACCACAGCAGTTAGAAAAAAATGTTCAGGGGCAAAATAAATGTAACAGTATACCACAATTAAGGCCAAGCTTGTCTCCTCAAAATCCGCCAAACTTAGTGGACAATGGCTTCCAATAATGTATAATCAACTACGAGATGGATTTACCTTGCCTGCATAGCAGACCCAGTGTTCTAAATGTTGCACTGGGACACTAGCCAACTACAAAAATGGCCTGATGGTCACCTAAGCAGGCAAGAGTGTCCGTAAGAAATAAAGCTTAATTTAAGCCTTTTGTTTTATGATTTTAGATGGCTATCACTGTACTGAGAAAATGGGAAAGAAATTTTTACCGAACGCAACGCTCTTTAAGCTGAGAGTTTTTATTTTTTGGTTTTATCATTATCATTGCTCTGTTTTTCTTGTCATATAAAAGTGATTCAATCAAAATTAAAATTGCTGACATTTGAGGTATTTTTCACAAATCTCGAGTATGATACCTTTACCCAATACCCAATACCCAATACCCAATACCCAATACCTAACACCCCAACTATGGTATATTTTCTTTAATTTGGGGGGGGGGGGAGGGAGCTCAGGCAATATATACATTGGCGTAATAGATAAAAACGGTTGAATTCATTTCAAAGGACTAATGTCCAAAATTATAAAATATCATTAAAATTATTTTGGATCCAGACATTACTCCACTCCAGAACCCCAGACTTACTATTGAGTAGCCAGTCCGCCTTGGTATTTATATGAGTCATGCTAGGCCATGTGACTACCTGTATTCGGTTTTCAATATATGAAATAAAGACAAAGATTGTTTAAGTGACAATTTATGAATTTGAATACATGCATAATTTACGCATGTAGTTAGTGTGAATTTTGTGAGGTTGCCACGCTTGTTTTAGTACGTATGCCTACGATATGACTTTGTTCATGATTCTCCTCTTTCACTTTGCGTTTGGAAAGTTTTTCTACTAGCTAAAAGAAGAGAGAGAGAGAGACAGAGACAGAGAGAGAGCGAGAGAGAGAGAGAGAGAGAGAGAGAGAGAGAGAGAGAGAGAGAAGTTGTGAAGAACACGACTCACAGTCACATAGTGTTGCCAGCTTCGAAAAACCGTTCCAGCAGACAAGAACTGTTCCGCAAACATAACTTTTTACGGCAGTTCAGGACCTAAATAGCTTCCCTAACTCACTCCCACATTCACCCCCTCACCCCACCCTCACCCCCCCCCCCCCCACACACACACACATTACATCAATTAATCAGTAGCTTCCATTTCAATAGAAACGCAATCTAAGAATATTGTGCTGTCTTATTTTTGGAAGACATGTTAGAATAACTATAAACTTTTTTGCATGGCATTTTATTCCAATCGAAACATGTGGCAATAGGTCGGTGCTGCCACGAAGCGAAATTAGATTCATCCAACATGACACAAGCCGACATACGTCACGACGCGTGCTTGGTGCACGTCTGCAAGGCATGATGCCATGAACGAGCCCGACCGCGAAAGCGGCCTCGCGAGGTAAAAATGAGCTTGGCACTGCGATGGCTTCGTCGCTTCTTCCAGTTTATACCAATTTAGGAATAAAATTATTAAATGTAATTAAAATTATTTTATCACTTTTATGACATACGGTCTTGGCAGATACACTTGTACTGTAGAGGGCCAATCGTCTGGCAAGTACCACCGTTGGAACATGGTGACGTCACACACGCATTTGACCAATCTGAACACGCGTTGCCTGTCCAGCCTGGAGGACAACAGCAGCGGAATCCACGGTTCTGGTTCTTGGGCAGACAGGTGGCGCCGTTTTGACATACGTCTGAAGCACAGCCGATTGAAAGATACATCTAATACCTTTACCGTTTTCACAAACTAAACTTAAATGTCAAAAGCAAAAGTACTTGCTCGATTCCAGATGTACAGCAACAAAATGTTATCATGAGTAACTTTTTATATGAGGCGTTGTTGCAAAAACTTTTCTAATTCCGATATGAACGCAGTGAGCGTTTATCGTGCCATGGATTTAGGGAGCGGTCATTATTTACCAGGGTGGGGGGGGAGCTCGGGATATTGGGATAGGGTATCATCAATGTTTTTGTGCTCCCCCTACCCATAAAAACCAACTCAAATTTGCCCCCCGCCCCAGTCTACAGAATTTTAGGACACCCCCCCCCCCCCGCCTTCTGCCGGTCATTGTTGTATGACTGTTATAAACTGAATCACATTTGGATGACACCCCCCCCCCCCGGCCAGGGTAAGGGTGGGCGGCCAATTTTATGCCCCCCCCCATGTCAGTCCTTTTGTGACACCCCCCCCATTAGGAGCGTGTGTAATTTTGTGCCCCCCTCCCTCATAATTGGGTAGAGAAATTTTGTGACCCTCCCCCCCCCATATTCCGAGCCCCCCCCCCCCCCCATGTTAATAATGACCTCCCCCTTAATATTTTTACGCCCAAACTAATTCAAATCAAAAGCATAACATGAAAGGTCAAAGAGTGAGCGACAACTCCCCCGAGCTCCAGAGTCCGTTGGAATTTCAAAATATCGACTGACACTACCTGTAAATCGGATCAGTTGATACCTTCTGACAATCAAATATGGCGGGATTTTATTGGGAAGTGTCTCTCTCTAAAAAACTAAATCTGACACAATTATCTCATTATGATTCGGGCAGGGTCATACCGCAGAGAATCATTG
Organism: Hermodice carunculata; assembly: GCA_964020975.1. NCBI lineage: Eukaryota > Metazoa > Annelida > Polychaeta > Eunicida > Amphinomidae > Hermodice > Hermodice carunculata. The sequence continues at coordinate 39,981 of CAXHWN010002621.1, forward strand.
GCAATAAGCGTTTAACAACAAGACGAGTAAGTGTTATTTTATGGTGTTCTAAATTTACGAAAGGGTGCATAAAGGCACCAACACCATGCAAACAAGCCGGACCCCTGGAAATATTGATCTGTGCTACGCAGCAAAGAGGAAAATAGAAACATTTGATCCAACACCACAAAATTGCAACTGCGACCACAATTTCCATGTACTATTCATGTTGAAATAAAATATAATCATTTGTCACAAATATTTCCTTGAAATAGTCATAGTCAAAGTAGACCCACAGTTGATATTCGGTCATATTATTCTATCCATCTTTTATATATATATATATATATATATATATATATATATATATATATATATATATATAATATATATATATATATATATATACATGTATGTATGTATGTATGTATGTATGTATGTATGTATGTGTGTGTGGTATGTATGTGTGTGTGTGTGTGTGTGTGTGTGTGTGTGTGTGTGTGTGTGTGTGTGTGTGTGTGTATTGGCTCACCAACAGGACACGGATCAGGTCCTATTCTTTGATTGCACTCTTGTCCAGTCCATGCATGGTCGCAGATTTTGGTGCCATTAGCGGTACAGGTAAAGTGACCATTACAAGTCTGCTGTGTTACACAGAATACGGAACAGTCCGCCCCATAGTAGTTCAGATCGCAAAAAGATGACACTCTGATTTGTATGCTGCAAGAAAGGGATGCTAATTTCGCAAACCATCTGCATCACTTTATTTCAGTCTTCTGTATAGTATGGCGAGCCAGAACCGCAAAAAAATACATTCTACATTTAAAACAGAATAATTATATGCAAAACAGACAAAAAATAAAAATAAAACAAAACAACATTTCTCACTTAAAACAGATAATTGTAAACAAGACAGACAAAAAAAAAATAAAATTTATTTCTCATCTAAAAATGATTATAAATAAAACAGACGAAAAAAGAACAAAAACGGATAGAAATGATAAATAAAACAGGCAATTTTTAGAAAAAATGTACGGACTAAACGGGAAACAAACCATCGTCATTTAAAGCAAGATAATATAAAAATGATAAATAAAACAAGCCATTTTTATTAAAACAGACAACAAACGAGAACATGACATGTGTCGCTGTTGAATTAAACAGCCGATCGTGTTGAATAAAACAACTTATTTTGAAAGAATCTACAGTTAGACAAATCCGATTCAGTTAGCGCATGCACAGGCAACAAAGGGTCTAAAAGCAGGAACAGAACAGAACAAAATGTAACAAACGTTTCTTTTATTTAATCTTCTGGCAAGATTTGCAACAGCATATAAAGTATAGTGATATGAATGCAAATGTTCAACATACCTGGCCTGTGAACCGGCAGTCCTTTTGCCTGTAAGCACATATGGTTGTGTAGTTTTTGCAGCCTCGTTATAATCTGGAAATGCTTTTGGTTGATTGTGGGTCACGTTGAAAGTATCTATCATTGGCGTTAGTCCTTTGGTGACATCGCTTACCCTGATCTTGATGTGAGCATATTCCTGTGACAGTGAGGTAACAAAATAACGAAATAGAATGTACAGCTTCAGAAAATATTTCCTTAAGTATTACATTACGTGATCAATGGAAATGAAGAAGCCATTGGTACCTCTGGACAACATGTCAATTCCAGCGACATGTAGTTACGATCAGTCAGCAATGGTTTGTATATATTTCAGAAGTGAAAGTTGCTGGTACAACGTGTACCAATGTAGCTGCCTACGGAACTAATGTGTTTGTTTACTGAACATCAATGGGCATGTGTGTGAAGGGATATGTTCATATATTGACAGTATTAACCCTTTGGTATGTATTGGTGGCACCCTACCACGGAGACTGTGGGGTTTCTTGTAACTCTCTGAATCTCATTCCATGTTAAAGTATTATACTGAAAAATATTATTTCTATCGCCACTGTTATTCTGGTTGCTTGCAGAAATTGCAACAATTATATCTTCCCGATGATGATCATACCAAGACATCTGCAATATCAATACGACAACTTTGCCAAGCTAGACATGACACACTGCAAACTATCCTACCTGTGAAAAAACATTACAGAAAGTATGGAAAGTATTTGCCATGGTTGATTCGAGTCTTAGTGCCATTTTTTTTACTGAAAATAGACGTATGGTCATCCCGAGATGGTCATGCTTCAGGACTGATGGAAAAATCAGTTTTTGCTTCCCCATGTGCACCTTGTTCTTTGTGTTTTCAAACCGCATACTCTATTCAATATGATCATTGCGTACTTCATATATATATATGCGTGTGTTGTATGCGTGTGCGTATGTGTCTAAAAGTAAAAACATGTACATGTGTCTCTACATATAAATATTTATGTGCATAAATAAACCATATGGACGCCTTTTCTTGATTTATTCAGTATCTCAGCACAGAAGAGAAAGAGTCAAACTTTTAATATCAAAATGCTGAACAAAACCAGAAATGTTGTTCCATAATGCACACACACACCATATATATATATATATATATAATATACTAATAATATAATATATATATATATATATGTGTGTGTGTGTGTGTGTGTGTGTGTGTGTAGTGTGTGTGTGTGTGTGTATGTACGCATATATGTATGTATGTATGTATATATATATATATATATATATATCTGTGTAGGTCTGGTTCTTGTGTGTGTGTGTATGTATGTATATATGTATGTATGTATGTATGTATATATATATATATATATATCTGTGCAGGTCTGGTTCTTGATCTAGGTATGAGTCTGTATATGTCAGTGTGCGTCTGTGTGTGTGTGTACCTGTGTGTGTCTGTACATGTATGGTGCATGTAAAACAGCTTACTTAATCACTGTGCCCTTGGTTAAAGCGTATCTTTGACAATAGGACATCATGTTTTCGATACATTTTAGGCGGGAAGCTTACAACGGTGGAATAACTGTAATCGCGTACCATCCATACTTTATACCCGATAAACACTGGATTTGACTCGCTGCTTTGAAACCTTGTCGGGAAGGTAAAGTTGTGCGTCGCCGGTGGTGGAAAAGGCTCTCCAAGAAACCTCGACTCCATAGAACAACCAGAGTTTGGTCTGCAGAAAACACATGGGCCTATTATTGTTATTGTTATTGTTGTTGTCATCATCATTATATTTAAGTGTTACGCGTTTGTTTCACTAAGACCTTCTTTTTTTTTCCTTTTTTACAATATTCATGGAATGTAAGATATTGATGTTTAAGTAACTTAAACAAGGAAAATCTTGTATTACATGTTTCGGTACTTTGTTCAAGATGAAAAAGGCTAAGTTCTTACCTGTTCCCACACATAAGTCAAACGTGTATACACAAGGTATTTTATCAGTACATGGAATCGAAGTAGACCCCAGTAGGCTTCCGTCACAGCAATAGCCGTCAAAACGTCTTCCCCCAAGGTTTCTGAAGCTGACGAATTGTATTGCCAGACGACCTGTACACTTCACTTGGGTTACCTGTTGACGGTATGATCATGCAATGTACCACGGAATCATCCGAGAAACGTGAATCATTGGAGAAGCAAGATATATCTCGTACCATTCCGAAGGAAGCATAAGGTGTCACGTGAATCCCCTAATCTGTTGTGGTCCTCCTTCCCCGCAATATATATACATATATATATATATATATAATATATATATATATATATATATATTATATATATATGCATGCATGCATGCGTGCGTGCGTGCGTGCGTGCGTGCGTGCGTGCGTGCGTGCGTGCGTGCGTGTGTGTGTGTGTGTGTGTATGTGTGTTATTTCTTTAATTTCTAAAATCGCGATCTGAGTCTTGGTCTGGTATTCTTAATTAAGGCGCTTCAGATAGATTGAAGGCAACAGTACTTGTTTATACATTCAAAAACAACACAAAGTTGATTGGCATCAAGATGTTTTTCAAAGCTATGCACTGTGAGTGCTCAATGAAACCTGCGGTTCAGAGGACGACGATCAGTGGATTTCTGTGGATTTGATTGCTTGAGGAAAGACCCATACAAATGGAAATTCAGTGAGCGTTCATTCCTACGAAAAAGCAAAGAAGAAAACTTACCACTACATTGCTCCTTCCATGAGTGACGTGACCTCTCAAAAACGCCAATGAACATTGTTTAACAATCAGACGAGCCAGTAACACTGCCCCCTCTGTTCCATTACTCTCTCTCTCTCTCTCTCTCTCTCAGTCTCTCTCTCTCACTCCTCTCTCTCTCTCTCTCTCTCTCTCTCTCTCTCTCTCTCTCTCTCTCTCTCTCTCTCTCTCTCTCTCTCTCCAAAAAATTGGACTGTCCATTCTTTTTTATGGATTCATTTCTTTTCTATTATTCAAACCAACTGAGGTGCAGCTACGCCACATTTTCACTAAAGATCTCAAAGATTCTTCACCATAAAATCATGAAACATGACAACTGTATATTTTTTTCTTCTGTGTATATGTGTGCTTCGTGTTGCTTAAATCGTGACCTGCACTATATTCATCTACAGTATGCCCTTTCCGCTACAATTGGTCCATGATGAAAAGTGAAACAGCACTTTCCTGGGTGTCGAAACCGGGCAATTATAAGAATCAGATGCTTTAAACCCTGAGGGCCCTAACGTTGATATAAGCAATATTGTCGCAGTAAACAAGACGAAAAAGTATCTGTTAGCGTGAATGTCGTCTGCTTCTTTTTGATCATTAAGAATAACATGTCAATGGTCAACGGCTTTCCTCGGAGCATTCTGGGCACACAGGAAAACTGTAAAATTAGTCCTCAGAGGCCTACGTCAAATGAAATCGCACAATTGAAAGATACAATATAGCGTATAAATTTTAGGGGATTCATAAATGTTCTTAAATGGTCATGCTTCGTTGATTATCGGATTGAAAATGTGATTTTTGTTGTTGTTGTTTGTTTGTGGAAAATCTTCAAAATTTCTCCAAAACCATTTGCTTTGAAACAAAATAGGGACACTTCTAGGAATGCCGGGACATTACGGTTACGATTTATTTTCTGTCCCTGCATGGCGTTGCTGCGAGTAAACTTTATTGTGGTACACTTGTGGAAACAATCGTGTCTTCGAACATGTCATCTATTATTGCAGTTTTCTGTCAGCATAGACCATATTTTGTGACGGAGCAGGACGGAGTGGTTGATTCGCTTATGCAGACACCTTGCTCATCAGGAAACTTTACATAACCCGACAGAGGGAGCACCTGCTGGTCTTCCAGTTGGCTCGTGCCTCATGGGTGCAAGTAAACGGGAGACTAGCGGATGTTTTCGCCCTGTGGGTTTTGCATTCTTGCGTGGCATCTTGATATTTTAATATCATGGTTTTGTAAGTATCTGTTTATTGTATATTTCAGTTATCTTGATGTATGTTTTAAGGCATATTTTAATTTCCCCGAATCCGGGGGTTCAATAAATTATTATTATTATTATTATTATTATTATTATTATTATTATTATTATTATTATTATTATTATTATTATTATTATTATTATTATTATTATTATTATTATTATTATTATTATTATTATTATTATTATTATATTTTTCATCCATTTTATTTTATTGTTACGTTTTATTTTTTTAATTTTCGATTTCTTCTCCTAAACCACATGCTGGATTTTCTTCAAACTTCGAACTTCCTGATTTTTAAAAATTGTTTGAAATCACGTAATGGCCTATATATAATACGAGCACACGCCAGCATGGTTAATAAAGGAAAAATAGTGTACTTACATTTTAATATAGTTTTCTCAAAATATCCCTGGAAACTTGTTGAGGATGTAATGTGCTTGGATCTTTGACAAAGATATTCAATAGATCGATCACGCTGCAGGGATTGTTTTGCTAATTTTATCAGAATTATCATGTTTATTTTTAATTTCAGGGTACAATCTTGAAAAATCCGCTTCCCTAAAACTAATTGCTTCTCCTGCTTTGAAACTACAAGGAACATTTTTGAAGACTCCTTGGTCTAAACCTGGTTCAACCGATGGCGT